>MU678219.1:24801-93938 GCA_026770625.1 Nicotiana glauca
CCCTAAAGCAATTTTATTCCAAAAAGATCCAAATAAATAATTTCTTATTATTTTACCATTTTTGTGGATTTTTGTTGAAATTGGTGTTAATTGTTGCATTTTAGTTCATACTAAAGAATAAATATAAAAATACAAAAAATACACATACATTAAGGTGTTTAATTTTACAAATCTAGTATTAATTTATTTTTAAAGAAAAATCAAAAGAAAAAAATAACATTTTGCACTTTAATTGAAATTACCATAAAAATAGAAATATAATCAGAAAATAAATACAAAAAAAATACAGAAATACAGAAAAATAAAATGCAGAAAAATAAAAAAATAATACAAATAATACAAGTGAGAATAATTGTAAAAAAAATATACAAAATTGAAAAATACAAAGACAAGGAAAAATAATTTGGGCCAAACACCCCCTCAAGCCCAAAACAAATTAAAATAACCCAGTCTACCAGCCTAGCCCAAATCCGGTCAGCCTAATAATATTCTAAACGACCCCGTTTAAATAAAGAGATCTGGACCGTTCGCTCAACTGATCCAACGGACATGTGTTGAAGGCCCTTTAACAAAGTAACGACGTCGTATAATAACATTGATCTGAGCCGTTAGTTCAATTGATCCAGTGTCCAGGATTAAGTCGTCATTTAATCAAACAACGCCGTCTCGAGGCCAAAAGATCTCAACCGTTGATTTTCCCAATCCAACAGTTCAAAATTACAAGGGGTCTTTTAATATGATATAATGTTATACCCCTATATCATTTCATCTCCTTCTTCCCTTGATTCAAACCCTAGCCGCCCCCTTTTCCCTCAACATCTCGCCGGAACCCTCGCCGGCGGGAGACGCCATATCCTCCAATCAACCTCCAAAATACACCCTTGAACCACCATGAGTTCCTTGTTACACCCCTCTACCCCGTTTCCCTCAAAACACACTGGAAATCCTCGAATATTAGATTTAGTGTCGCCGGAACCCTACTCCGGCGAACACAAATTAAGCCAAACCTTTCACCACTAACACCCTGGACACCTCTTAACACCCTCTTCCCACCCATGCACCCCGTTTGACTCGAATCTGCCCCTTTTTCTCGAATATCCAATTAAACATCGCCGGAACCCTAGTTCCGGCAAATAACATTTTATCCAAAAATAGCCAAAATCATCATAAGCATTTCTTGATTCCTTTAACCCATATCTGAAGTTATTAAGTCCCAAACCTCACCAGAAAAGCTAAAATATAAGGTCTGCCTGAAAAGTCCAAAAACCTGAAGAAAGAAAGAATGGAAGAAAGAAGGAAAGGAAGAAAGAAAGAAAGAAAAGCCAAGAAAAATAACGAAAAAGAAGCTAAGTGATTTGTTCTCTTTATTCTTTGATTTCTCTTTTTATTTTCTGTGTATGCCTGTTTGTTCCTTCGTCTTTGATTTTTGATTCTTTTTGACTACTTCTTCATTTTTGTTCGGATAAAGTTGATATTGTTATGAAGGTTAAAAAAAAAAAGATAAAATCCTAATAAGTAATTTCTAATTACTAGATTTTGAGTCGATTATTTGATACTGATATTAATTAGGGTTAACAATAGTTAGATTTTCTTTAAAGGTTTAAAGCTTGACTGTTATGATTTTGATCTCTGTTTTATTTTGTTAAATTGAGATTGATAATTGGAAGTTTAAATTTTCAGTAAATATTGTTTATGTTAGTTAAATAATTGTTTAGTAATTGATTAGGGTTATTGGTTATAGCTGATTAGACCCTATTTTGGTAGTTCTGAAAAACAATTTTAGGGTAATTTCATAAAAAAGGCTAAACAAGACAAGGGCAGAAGGGTAAAAGGGCAGTGGGGTTGTGGGGTAAATAGGGTGTAGTATCAGGGTTAGTTTGGGGATAAAAATAGTTTAAATGTAATAATTCTTAAGAAGTAGGGGCAGTATGGGTAATGTGAAAGGGCAGTTCAGTGAAAATCACTTAGAAGTAGGGGCAATTAAGGGATTGTCTAAGGGAAGAATGTTCTAGATGGGGTCATTAGTGTATTTCTTCAAAAGTAGGGGTAATTAGTTGAATAAAATAATAAAGAGTAGGGGTAAAATATGAAATAAGAGGGACCAATGCATAATTACTGAAATTTAAATTTCCCTCCCTTTTGAACTCTATAAATAGTCACACCTAGGCATTTAGAAAGGGGTTCTGAATTTTGAAAAGCTTTGAAGTCTCCAAATACCTAATTTCTTCGAATCATTATCTGCAATTCAAGCTTTCATTTCAGAAATCATTCATTTACAAATTAAAATACCAAAATAGTAGAAGTAATCCGAAAATTATACTGTTACATTAATTGATCACATCAAGTTTGAAGATTATTTGATGCTGTTCGTTGAGTTGTATACTGTTATTGTTTTTCTGAGCTGTTATCTCCGTTGGATTTGGTGTTGATCTGAGGCTGTGGTTAATTGCTGTTGAGTTCTCTGTTGCTGATCCTAATTCTATTGCTGTGGTTTAGAATATTCATCGGTTTATCTTCATTTTCCAGGTACATTCCAGTTCCAGTGATGTAATTTCGAAATTGAAGAAAAAATGAAACGAAAAAGTTTATATGCTTTCCTATTTTACTGTTTCTTTTGTTTCGTGCTTGTTGAGCATAATTGATGTAGAAATTAATTAGCCTTTTGTATTCATTAGGAATAGTTTAAATTTATAATTAAACATTAAACTCGGACTGGACTGTTATTAGCGATTCGAGTAAACACTAGGTCAATTGTTACTTTGTAGTTATTTGTTAATTAGTATTGAGGACTATATAGTATAAATTTGTATGCTAAAGGTTATGAACAAACTCAGTTGTATATGAGCATGCTTAATGACTTTAGTTAGTTACTTCTGTCCTTAGGAAAATTTAATCGAACATGTTTGTATAACTCACATTGAATACATGAACTATTTGAATATTGACTTATCTGCTAGTTAAAATCGATTATAATTGTAATTAGTTTTGTTTAAAGTAATTACTGTTTAAAGAAATAACTTCAAATGCTTTAGTAGAACAGTTTTCATAATGCAATATCAGTCTCTTTTTGACTTTGAAATCTCGTCTCTCATTAGATTCAGTTTTGATTGATATTTAGAACTGGTAAATAACGGAATTAATAGATATATTTGAATTAAAAATAACGGAAACTTCTGGTAGCTAAGTAATTAAATCAGTTTGAACTCGAATTAAAATTGTAATAATCTGAAAATGAAGTAAAAATGTCTTCCGTTGGGCACGTTAATTTTGAATCAATGCCCTAATGAATGGCCCAAATTCAGTATGTGTGATGGTTACACATGGGCCTGGTCCATACAATACTAAATAGATTGGCTTGGGCCATTAGGCCTGGTATTTACACGCATGGCCTAAATCCGAACCTCAGCCAAATTTAAATTGGACCGGGATATTGCTACATGGGCTGCAGTCAAGCCCAATATGAATTAAAGCCTGAGCTCTTATGAGTTTGTGGCCCAAAATGCAAAACTATTAGGCAATAATAAACAATTAAGATTTTTTCTTTGTTATTAGAGACGGAACAAGTAGAAAATATAGTATGCTTTAGGAATGACCTTAAATAAAATGATGAGACGAGCCTCGCCACTTTAAATATACAATTGCGGGGCCCTCAAATAAATTGCTATATAAAATATAGACTTGGAAGGATTGTTTAGCAAATTTCACTGTCTTTCTCTAAGTTAATAAATGCGTAGATGCTTTAGGCGCGAATAATAATAATAATTTCTTAAATACGGGTGCACATCTATGTGACCCAAATCCAAATCTCTACGAAGTCGAAATGTGTTAAAAGCCACGGGCGTACTTGTATGGCGTGGTTTGGGATACATTTTCGCGATATTGCAATTCTTGTAAAATTCAACAATAAAAGCGGATTATTAATAAAAGCACATAAAATGGAACATATATGAAAATTAGATAAAAACAAATACAACATTTGAGCGACCGTGCTAGATCCACGGAATCCGGGAATGCCTAACAGCTTCTCTCGGGTTAACAGAATTCCTTATCCGGATTTCTGGTTCGCGGACTGTTAACAAAGTCAAAACTTTCCTCGGTTCGGGATTCAACCGGTGACTTGGGACACCATTAATCTCCCTCTGAATCTAAATAAATAAATCCCGTTCCGACTGTCCTTTAATTGGAAAAACTCCTTCCTTTATTATATCCCTTCACGGGGGTGTAGTAATAGCGGGTAAAAAGGAGGTGTGACAGAGTTACATGCATAGATCTTCTACTAGCTGGCTTGACTCCCGATCCTTGACCGCGGCAATATCCTGACTTTTCTCCAACATGTTTCACAAAAGCAGCATTAACAATTGGGTCCACATCAGTACCCTTTTCCACTTCTTGAATTTGTTCATCCACAATTTCTTCCAGCTTATCCTACAAAATATTGTACAAGCTTAAACTTGAAATATTTTTTTAAATCGGCTCATATTCTAAGATAAAGATAATATCTTCGTATATACATTAAATTCAGCAGAGGCATCATTAACCCAATGTTCTGACTTCATGTGAGTCATTTTCCAAAGTTTTTGAAGATTTGGCTCTTTGCCAGTTCTTGGATCTCTCTAAAAAAAAAACTTATATTATATTATTAAATAAAAATGATCAAAATTAGTCAAAACAAAGACATATCTTACCGCATCATAAGATACTGCTTGGAAGGACATTCTGCCACATATATGATTCATTTCTTATTTTTCCTTATTAGTTTTATTTCGTGCACTCATTTGCTTCATGAATATGTTATAATTTAAGTAAGAAAGTATAAAAAAACTAAGCAATATTATAAAATTAAATCCATTTAATTTTGATATACTTCTAATTACCTTAAAAGCATCAGAACTAAAATAGTCCACTTAGAAATTCCATTCAGCTTCATTAACCTCTACTGGCATGTTATGCAAGTTTTCCTCCTTCGTAGCAAATTTTTTAAAATGATCGTGGAGCCTACTACGACGATATCTGTATAAATTATTAGTTGTTTGAAGGATAGTATCCCGATTGTGTTGTGTGTCTGGAAGTTGAAAGGTGTCCTGCACTCAAAAATAACTTATTCCCGTCATTGTTATTTTCATAAAGAACAAGTAAATAGAATAGAGTACTAATAAAAGAATCATTTCTTAAATTCAGACTACATAGGTCAGCAAAAAAGACACACATCCACTAGATGATTTCTTTAGAAGACTTGGTTACCTAATGGCTTCTAAATGCTAGTGTTGTGCTGAGCCAAAGGAGGAAACATTGCAGCATCTATTTTTTACATCTTACGCAGCTGCTAAAGTGTGGAAATACTTCCTAGGTCATGCAGGTATTAATGTGGAGGGAATCACATTCATCAGGCAGTGATAAAGTGTTGGACTGCAGATGTAATTCCCAAAATTTAGCCTATAATTCAAGTGTTACCAGCTGTCATAACGTGGGAACTATAGAAGCCATCTATGCAAAATGTACTGTTAACAGAGTTATTTATCAGGTGTCGACTACGATGTAGTCTCTAGTCAAGTTCAGAAAGCCAGCTATTCAAGGTGGAATTGCAGGCTGCAGGTCAATATTGCATATCATATCATACATGGGGGCATTTGATAATAATTATATCGGCTAAAGAAATGTCCCTGCAGAATATGGGGTCTAATTTGGGCACAAATGACAGCAGGAAGTACTGGGATCAATTTTTTTATGATAAGATCACAACACTTATGTTATTACCTAACAATGTGCTCTTTTTTTGCAGGAAACACTTATGTCACAGCCAAGGACTAGGCTACAACATGTAGACATGTGCCTTGAAACATTAAAACTAGGAACTTTTGGTGGAGTCTTCTGTACACCTCAAGTTAGGGACAAAGAATTGGCCATTACAATCCTCCAACATTTTCGTGATACAGGGCAGTCTGCTGCACAACATCACAACTGTGAGCATGTCTCCGCACAACCAATAAACTATAGAATCATATGCACGAGTTGCAAGCAAATGCAAGGCACGGCAGAAAAAGCCTACTGCTGTAATGGACATTGTCACATCGCAAAAGTTTTGAATGGGGCAACAATGATGTTCAACTTGTTGAACAACTCTTGAAGAGGGATTCAACAGGGCAAAATTGGATGAATGTAGAATGTAATGTTAAGTAATGAGGGGACTGTATGCAATCCAGCAACTTAAGCTATCATGGCAATCACAGGTTCACACAAATAAACAAGGAGCTGGGCTATTATTGCAAGTGCAGCGACAAATACAAGATGCTGGGAAATACATTTTGGACTGAATGTACAATATGCACAGATAGTTTTTAAACACAAAGCTAAATCTAGATCAAATGTAATATCAATTTTAAGTTTCATACTCAATATTGATAATAGGCGTCATGTAATCGTCACAGTTTACCTCGTTCATTTTGTTAGACCACCTGAATTTGTAGTTGAGACTCGTGGGAACAAAAAAGAAGAAAGAAAAGGTAACATGGATCAGACAGATGTTGGATAGGTCATCCTCTGTTATCATGTACTATGATGGTTTTAAAGCCGAATAGCCCAGGGATATATGCAATATAAAACAAAGCACCCTCTCCCCCTGGTTAGAAGAGACAACAGGCACCAAGTAACAAAGTAAGACACTTAAGGCTGACAAGGAAGAATCCTAACCATCATGTTTTCCATGGTCACAGCATCTGCAGCATGTGTTGTAACCAAATTTGCTGCCTAAAGTTGGTTTACCACTGATAAAATTATCAGTATACTAGATTTGCATACTTACATCCTTGTTCTAGTGAATGGTTCAAGTTCAACAGTAATGTGGTATTCAGAATTTGCTTGTGTATTAGCTTATCTGCCTTAACAAATAAGTAGGAGTTGAATTAATCAAATGATACGTTACAAAAAGGAAGTTTATAAATAAGAATTTGATAAGCGGATCAAGAAAGGGACATTTTTTTCAGAATTTAACAGGTGATCGAGAAAAAATAAAGTGAATTACCAGCATATGAGCAACAATTCTATCTTTTGCTAGATTAGGGACTTCCTTCCATTTCTTGACATCATGCCTAGCATGCTGGAGAACTTTGACTGAGAGCTCGGTAACAAAATCTTTAGCTCCAGAGCCTACTGCTACTGTTCTATCTGGCAGAATAATCACCTTTAACTATCCATTGTCACTGTCTTTCTGTTTCTTTTGAACTGAAAGCCCTGTTGTCTTCCCCCTTCCCTTTCTCTTTTTTCCTTCGGCCACATAGGAAAATATTTAGGTATATAGCAAATTAAACCTATACAAGCAAGATATTCTAAAGGGTTAAAATTTTAACGAATGAAATAACTTACCTGGCTGTGAACTTGAAACTACATCGGTAACAGTAACAGGTTCCGTATTATTAGAAACATGAACATGTATTGTCATGATAGGCTGTAATATGTTAAAAAGAATATTATCGGACATTAGTCGAATATAGAAGTAACGGCAACAAAATGATAAGGAAAAAATAAAATATGTTAAGAAGTAATGTGAAACAAATAAAGTTACAAAGAAAAAAATACAAAAAATTAAAAAAATAAAAGTAGTACAAAGTAGAAATTAACCATTTTGGCACGGTGATGGATAAACATAAGTCATGTGAAAAAGCGATTGAAATAAGCAAAGTAGTTTTGAAGACTAGTTGAAGATCACAACCAATCATCATCCTCATGTTCATTATATTCTTCATCGGAAAGATATTCTTCCTCAGAAAGGTATTCTTCATCTGTTGCAGAATTATTAAAGTCATCCCCATTTTCATGATCAGATTCTTCCCTAACTTCTAAATCTACTTCTTCTTCATTATTAATAGAAGGTGCTTCAACACTCACTCCATCAATATCTTCTCTTTGTATTACTATGACATCATTGTTTGATTCTGCTTGAAGGCTTGCTTCTTCCCTTTCAACCAAGTAAATTAATTGATATGGCTCCGCTTCATCTTCTTGTTCGGGAATATCATACAAATTACGTGGTCTTACCCTTACCACATCATGCCATTTCTCACTTTGACCATGTTTAACATAATACATAGCTTGAGCGTGTGAGCCTAAAATGTATGGATCATTTGCGTAACGGAGTCGTGTCACATCTATACGTATGAATCCATATTCATCCCTTTCGTAACCTCTACTTTGACTTCGACCTTGGGGAGGAACTTCAAACCAGTCACACTTGAATAATATGACTGAATAACCCATATATTGAATCTCTAAAATCTCTCTTATCTTTCCATAATAATCAACATTTTCTGTATGCTCATCACTCTTTACAACTACACCGCTATTTTGGGTTTTCAAATATAATTCAGATTCCATTGTTCGAAACCTAAAGCCATTTAAGATATATCCTTTATGGCAATAAACACGATTATCTGGAAGTCTTGCCAAAGCTAACAATTCATCGGTAACTCGACCATCGTCATTCTCTCTTAACTGGACCACCTATAATATTTTGTGTGCAAAGTCAAAAACTTTAATACTCCTTATGAAAGTAAAATTAAAAAATAATCATTAGTAAAGATAAACTAGCCTCAAATGATATAGTTTACCTTTTCTTCAAACCATAAAGAAAATTCTTCTTTGTGTCTCTTGGCTACATTTCTATTATTTTCCTTTGCCAATATTTCTAAATGTCCTCAACGGATTGGAAGATTTAGAAAAAAACAAAAAATATTACATCATATTCATTAAAGGTATTCATAAAAAGAAAAGGATGTATCTAAATGAAAAGTTATCTTACTCAATCCAAGGTCTGACCTCCTCACAATTTTGGATGATATAAAAATGAGCTTGGTTGATTTCAAGATTACTCAAGCTTTTCCAATCACCCCCTACTAATGACTTACCATGACAGTTAAATATAGACAAGCCATTGAGATTTATGTTGAAAGAATCAAAATTTCTATCCGGACGATTTTGCTTTGTCTCCATATCAGTCAAATATTTAGAACAAAATAACATGCACTCCTTCGCAAGATAGCCCTCAGCAATTGATCCTTCAGGGCGAGCTTGGCAAATGTAATACATCCATCGATATTGAACAGGACCATCCACTTTTGCCTCATTTGCCAAATGAATTGCCAAATGAATCATAACATCAAAGAACGTTGGTAGGAACACACGTTCTAATTTACAAATTGTCATCCGTATACTTTTATCTAGTTTCTATAACCTTTCCACATGAAACTCTTTAGCGCACAAATCACTGAAGAATAATGACAATTCAATTAAGGGATCATATGCATCTTTTGGCAAAATTTCTTTGATGATAAGAGGAACAATACACTGAAAAAGGACATGGTGGACATGACTTTTAAGTCCAAATATTCTAGCTTCATTAACATTGACACAACGACCAATGTTAGAAGCATAAGCATCAGGAAACTTGACTTCTTTGACGAGTTGACAAAATTGAATCTTCTCATCTTTAGACATTGTATAGCTTGCTGGAGGTAGTATGTACTTATCCCCACTTTTTATTGGATGAAGGGGCTTTTTGATTTTCATCTCTTGTATATCCAATCGAGATTTCAATATGTCCTTTGTTTTCCCTTCAATATCCAACAGAGTTCCTATCACACTTTCACTAATGTTCTTTTCAATATGCATCACATCCAAATTATGTCTCAACAATAAAGTCCTCCAATATGGGAGTTCAAAGAATATACTTTTCTTCTTCCAATTGTCACATCTTTCAACATTTCTTTTTCTTTTTCTTGTGTTGCCGCCAACTAATCCTTGTGAAGATGTATTAAGTTGTGCAAGAACATCATCTCCACTCAAAGCTTGTGGTGCAAGTCTTTCTTCATTTGTATTATCAAAGGAACTTTTATTCCGACGATAAGGATGATTTATCTCCAAGAACCTACGATGACCCATATAGCAATGTTTTCGACCATGTTTCAAGTGTAAGGAACAAGTATGTACATGGCAAACTGGACAAACTAATTAACCTTTGGTGCTCCAACCAGATAACATACCATAAGCTGGAAAGTCATTAATCGTCCACAACAAAGCAGCACGCAAGTGAAAACTTTATTTCTTAAAAGCATCATAAGTCTAGATTCCACTCTCCCATAAGGTTTTAAAATCATCAATCAAGGGTTGGAGGTATACGTCAATATTCATACCAGGACTTTTTGGTCCGGGAATAAGTAAGGATAATAAAATATTAGATCATTTCATGCATATCCATGGGGGGAGATTATATGGAATTAAAACTACCGGCCACATGCTATAGGCATTACTCATCGAACCAAAATGATTAAAACCATCTGAAGCAAGCCCAAATCTTACATTACGTGGATATGAAGCAAAACTTGAATGTTTTTCATCAAAAGTTTTCCATGCCAATGCGTTAGCTAGATGCCTTAATACTCCATCATCAACTCTCTTATTTTTATGCCATGTCATATCTTCTGCGGTTTGTTTTGTCATAAATAATCGTTTTAATCGTGGTATCAAAGGACAGTATCTAAGAATCTTTCTAGGAATTTTTTTATTTCTCTTATTCAATTTTATTAAAGCAACTTCATCATCAATATCTTCTCCTTTTCTTACTATCCATCTTTTTTCACTACATCCAGGGCATTGCTCAAGATCAACATATTCCTTTCTATATAAAATACAATTATTAACATATGCGTCTATCTTCACATAATCTAGACCCAAATCTTTTATGATCTTTTGAACTTCATAGATAGAATTAGGGAGCACATTTCCTTTGGGAAGAGCATCAGTCAATAATTTTAACAAAGAGTCAAAAGAAGTATTACTCCAGCCATGTAGGCACTTCATCTGAAAAAGACGCATTACAAACGATAGTTTGGAGAACTTTTCACAATTTGGATATAACTTTTGCTCTGCATCCTTTAATAACCTATAGAAACTTTTAGCTTCTGTATTTGGCTCTTCGTACCTAGGCTCAGTGGTCTCATCAAACTCATGACTATTAGAGGGAATACCACGATACATGTCATGCAACATTTCAAAAGTGCGAGCATCATCATTCCCTAAATTTGAATCTGTATTGGAATTTATTTCATCATCTGAAGATGAATCCGACTCACCATGATAAATCCACCTATCATAGGTCAGATCTATTCCCCACCTAAGTAAATCTGTCTTAACCTAATCGCGTGATTTTCTAAGCACATTATTACATTTAATGCATGGACATTAGATTCTTACATCAACTTCAGGATTAGAAAATGCAAAGTTCAAAAAATATTCCACACCATTCAAGTATTCTGGTAATGTCCTATTCTTAATAAGTAGCCAATTCTTATCCATCATATACTTACCTACAATAAAATATAAAACAATAACTGAAAAAATATATAATTAAAATTGTAAAATATTTTAACTTTTTCTCATAAGTTCACAACTACATAAAGCCGAAAATTCACAGGCTAATGATCGAATTTGGATGCAATTAAATATTCAATATAACAATATAACTGGAACTTAAAAGCAGTGACGAATTATGTTGATAGACAGATAATACCAAGAATTCCAGTATGTGATATGCAACATATAATTGTCAGTACTAATTAGTTCTAAGGACCAATAAGTAGGTGCATTCTATTAACTCCAGAATCGAGGTTTCCTCTAAGTATCAGATAGTCACACTTTCATCAGCTCTAATATTACAAGTTTTGACTTTATTATCTAAAATAGAAGTTAGATAAAGTCTCTATATTAGAAAATAGTTAAAATAAAAATATATAATTTGAACTAATAGCCACTGAAGCAAAGGAAGATGAGTACCATCTTGAAAAGTAACAACAAAAAAGGTACCAAGTGAAAAAAAGAAAAGAAACTGAAGTTCCAAAAATTAAACAATACATTCGCTACTACTAAAAGTAACGGAACTGTAGATTCGATCTTATGAAACTGAAGTTCCAAAAATTAAACAATACATTCTCTCCGTTTTTGTTTACTTAGTTGAACCTTCTGTGGATTCGATCTTATGATATTTTTCTACCCATTTTGTTGCTTCCCTACATTTCCGTGTGACCTCTATCTCTTGGCCTTGATACTCCTATAATCTGAGATGCAGTTCATATGTCAACTTTAACCTCTTTTACAACTTTGGTGAATCTGGTGCATCATTCCATATCTTGATCTTCTAAAGCTAAGGATCAACATGTTAGGCAAACTTCTAATGACCAAGCAAAAGCTAAGGATCAACAAGTTACTAAATTATCTTCTAAAGCTACTGATGCTAACAGGGAAGGACAGGAAATTGACAAGGGAGATCTTGTTAAAGGAGATCGGGGATCTACTGTATGTTCAAATTAATGGGCTGCAGTTACACTGAAGACAGATCGAGCTGCTATAAGGTTGTGAAACCTACTGATGAACATGCTGATTTAATTGAAAATTCATCAACTCCACCAGCAGATCTTCAAATATCGGATCAGTCAAAAATAATAGATTGGGCAGCAGTAAATCGTACACAGTCCTCACCTAGCAAGAAAAATGTTTGAGTTCACAAAACTCAGTCCACTACAGCAAAAATGTTACTGTTTCTAACTCGTATGAGGCTTTGATGAATGAACAAGTTCTGGAACATGTTTGGAAGGACGGGCAGCAAGGTCAGCACGAGTCAAATATCAAATCGAGGCAATCTAAAGCCACTGAAAAATAGCAGCAAATCGTACAACCATCACTGCTTGTCATACAATCACCATAGCCACCAGTAGCAGTAACTATTGCAGTAGCCATTGAAACAACATGGGAATAGGCTAATTCACCGCAAATCTAGAGGGATCAATAATTGCTAAAGGTGGAACTTGGTAGGATATCGTAGTCACACTCCCCCACCCCAACTTGAACTACCCCTACGTACCACAGCCCCGACCACCGCCAGAAGAGCTCCGATGATCAAAAAAAGAACAAGAAACTAAACAATAATAAAAGAAAAATTTATGCGTAATTGCTTTTTGAAGCATAAGAAATTAGAGAACAAATAGTTCAAATCCTAATCTAGCATAGAAGAAATTGAGATACTCATACCTAATTAAGTACTTACAACCACAGAAATTGATAATTCAATAATTTAGTGGAGAAGCAATCGGTAAAAAAATTGAAGATGGAGTTCTTACTGGTTGTTCTCCGATCAGCAGCAACAGGACACAACAAGGAGGCAGCAGAAGAATGTCTCTTTCAAGTAGAACTGGTAAGAAAAACCCTAGCAAAATAGCAAAAATGGTTATTAGAGATTTGGCTAAAAGTCCGGGAAAAATAAATTTAGGCGAAACATGTTGGCACTATTAATTTTGGCGGAACATCGAAAATTTTTAGACCACGACAACCGACGGAACAATTTAAGGTCTATTCCCAACAAAACACTTTCTTGTTGCCAATTCTCTTTATACTTTAATTTTATTACGTTAAAAATTCTATTTTTGGTAACAACTAAAATTAGTTGTTGCCATTTAATAAAATTCGACAAAAACTCTATTGTTGTTGCTAGAACATTGTTGCCATTTTTAAAATTTAAAGTTCATTATCTAAATCATAGAATATGACAACAAAATTAATATGTTTGCCAACAAGATAATTTTGTTGCCCAAAAATCTATGCTACAGCAACAATTTTATTAAATTGTTGCCATTTATTTATTTTAGCCAACAATATTTCAGTTGTTGCAAAAACGTTGTTGGAAATTCTGTACTTCTTTGTAGTGTCACAAGAACGAAGCAAAGCAAAAGAACCCTAATTTATTGAGAGACCACATGATGCTTCCTTTTGTTTCGACATATTTGCCTAACCTGTGATGGAAATCAACCAAAGACATGTTGTGTCTGTTGCTGTGGAATTCTCTCTCCCTAATGGTCAATAACTCGATGTGCATTTCTTCTCCTTTTACGTTTTAGCTTTTTTGTCTGCGCAACCAAACCTCTTCTTTTGATCCATTTTATCTCTGGAACTTCTTTCTTTCTCCCTTCTTTCTACCCCACTTAGTTTTTTTCCACGATTTCTCTCTAATCCCATTCCTCCAATCAGTATAGTAGGCTTCAAGTAGATTCATCACTAAAGACTCTGTTATTACCACGTGCTGTAATGAAAGTATTGTAACCGCACTGTCACGACCCCAACTCCGGTCGTGATGGCGCCCACCACATTGCTAGGCAAGTCTGACCAACTATCAATCTCAACCAATTTCTTATAAAGTTTATTACCAGCTAACATGGTTTAAGTACCAAATATAGCATAACAAAAGTTTGAAACAGTAAGTTAAATATGCGGAAGTCAAAGTAATGCCACTACATAGCCCACCAATCCGGTGTGACAAGTCAGGAGCCTCTATTACAAGTCTGAACAATCTAATACAGAAATAGTCTAGGAATGCGGAAAATAATAAGATAAAAGGAGAAATCGGGTCTGCAGACGCCATAAAACTACTTTGATGACTCCGGTAAATGCTGATCAGAGGGAAAACTCTCACTCAGCCTATGGAACACCTAGATATGTACACAAGGTGCAGGGACTAATGAGAGTACTCCGACCCAGTGAGTAATAATTATAAATAATGGCTGAAAACATGAAAACACATAAAGGCACAAAGCAATTCTATATCAAATAGTAAAATCACTTAAAGTAGTAAACTAGTGAAAAAGTCAAATGAAATCTCTTTAAATCAAGTAAATTAGGTAATTTAACAGGTGAATAACAAGTAGAAATCCACTACTCGGGCGCAGTATTAATCATTTAGTATACATTCTCAGCACTTTACTCAAATCTCTCACAATAACAGAAATCAGAATAACCGATGCGGCGTGCAGCCCGATCCGTACATCGCTGCGGCGCGCAGTCCGATCCATATAAATAGTCGACTGCGCTCACTGGGGGTGTGCAGACTCCGGAGGGGCTCTTACTGCCAAAGCGCTATGTTGCTGCGGCGCGCAACCCAATCCATATAAGTATTGCTGTAGCGTGCAGCCCGATCCATAACATATATATAGTATCCTCACCGTGGGGTTATCAACCCCTCTCAGTCATTAACCTCACAGCCCCTTGGGCATGAAAATAGAAGATAGAGATCTCAGCCCACACATTACCCTCATTTAGAAATAGAATGATAAAATTGACTCAAATCGTTTAAAACAGATAGAAACATGACTGAGAATATGATTTTTAACAAGTAAAGTGAGGGAAATCTATCAAAATCCCCGAAGGATTCAAATAATTGGCGCGAAGCCCAAATATGACAATTAGACTAAATCATCATGATAAAAAATAAGTTTCAGTAAAAAATGCAGTAAAGTCATCAATCGGGACGGACCAGGTAACAATTCCCAGTAGTAATAGACCCCACGCTTATCATACAGCACGTGTCTCACCTTAATATAGCACTACGATGTGCAATCTGGGGTTTCAAACCATCGACTACAACTCTTGCTCGTGATGCCTTTGCCTCTCAAATTGTCTTCCACGCGTGTCGAATCTAACTAAAATTATAAAGAATACATCACAATATGCTAAGTGAACAAAGCTCAAGCGAAAACAATCGAAAAATATCAAAAATCCCGAAATTAGCAAAACCTGAGCCCCCGGCCCACTTCTTGAAACTCAAAATGTTTTACGTCAACGGGTTGCTTATCACTCCACGAGTCTATACATATAAAGAACACCAAAATCGGAGTCCAAATGACCCCTCAAATCCCAATTTGAAAATCCAAAATTCCAAGCCCTAGTTCTTCCATTTTTGTTCAAGTTTCCATGATTTTCTAGATAGATTTCACAGTAGAATCGTTTTAGGTTCATAAATCTTACCTCCAATCAATTCTCCTTGAATCCCTCTTAAATTTCCCTCAAAGAGCTCTAAAAATACTCAGCTATGGAGGAATAATGGATTAAAATCGTGGATGAAATATTTTATAAACTCACTGCCCAGTCCTGATATTCCTTCATCGCGATCGCGGCCCATTCCTCGCGATCACGAAGGGAAAAATTTCAAAACCTCTAAAACACTCTACGTGAACGGGATTCTTTAACTGTGAACGCGATGCCTATTATCCCAGACCTATGCGAACGCGACCCAACTGATGCGAACACGAACAACAAAACCACTGGACCCCCAAACGTTTATATGCGGACGTGAAACACTGCATGTGAACATGAAGCACAAGTTCACGGCCCTCCGCGAACGCGAGACCTCAAACGCAAACGTGAAGGCCAAACTTAAGCCAACCCAAATTCCTTCTACGCGATCGCGAGGGACCTCATGCGATCGCAAAGGCTAAAAATCATCTGCAACTGCTGTTGAAATTTCTGCAACTTCTCAACATAGAAAATGGTCTGATTGACCACCCGAAACTCACCCGAGGTCCCCGGGACGCCAACCAAAAGGACAAATATATCTTAAAACCTCATTCAAACTTATTTCAATCGTCAAAATACCTCAATTAACACCAAAACCATCAATTCACATCGAATTCAAGCCTAAGTTCCTAAAAACTTCAGACATACGCTTTCAATCAAAAACCCAACCAAACCAAGTCTGAATGTCCTGAAATTTTGCACGCACATCCCAAATGACATAACGAAGCTACAGAAACTATCGGAATTCCATTCCGACCCTCGGATCAAAATCTCACCTATCAACCAGAATTCCCCAAAATACTAATTTCGCTAATTCAAGCCTAATTCTACACCGGACCTCCAATACAAATTTCGATCATGCTCCTAAGTCACAAATCATCTCCCGAAGCTAACTGAACCATCAGAACTCTCATCTGAGCCCTATAACACATAAATCAACATCCGATTGACTTTTCCAACTTATACCTTCTTAAAAGAGACTAAGAGTCTCATTTCTTACCAAATCCACTCTAAACGCAAACTAATCAACTTGATCACATAAAATACGGATAACGAAGCTTAAAGAAGCAGAAATGGGAGGAACAGAGTAGTAACTCATGAGACGACCAGCCGACTCGTCACATCCTCCCCAACTTAAACAAACGTTTGTCCTTGAACGAGTCAAGAAACATACATGGAGCCTCAAATAGGTGAGGATATTTGCTCTCATCTCCCGCTCGGTCTCCCGGGTAGCCTTCTCCACAGGTTGACCCCTCCACTGCACCTTTACTGAAGTACATCCTTTGACCTCAATTTCTGAACTTGACGCTCCAAAATGGCTGCTGGCTCTACATCATAAGTAAAATTACCCTCCAATTGAACTATACTGAAATCCAGAACATGGGATGAGTCTCCAATATACTTTCGGAGCATAGAAACATGAAAAACTGGATGCACACTCGACAAGGTGGGTGGCAAGGCAAGCTCATAAGCCACCCCCCAATCCTCCGAAGTACCTCAAAAGGCCCAATGAACTGCGGACTCAACTACCTCTTCTTTTCGAATCTCATAACACCTTTCGTGGGTGAAACCTTCAACAGGACCTCCTCACCAACCATGTAGGATACATCTTGAACCTTTCTTTCCGCATGACTCTTCTGCCTCAACTGTGCTGTACAAAGTCTCTCCTGAATTACCTTCACTTTATCTAAAGCATCCCAAACCAGATTTGTCCCCAATAGCCTAGCCTCACCACGCTCGAACCAACCAATTGGAGATCTACACCGTCTACCGTACAAGGCCTCATATGGAGCCATCTGAAAACTCGATTGGTAGATGTTGTTGTAGGCAAACTCTGCAAGCGGTAGAAACCGATCCCATGACCCTCTAAAATCAATAACACATGCGCGTAGCATATTCTCCAATATCTGAATGGTGCGCTCGAACTGCTCATCCTTCTGAGGGTGAAAAGTTGTGCTCAACTGCACCTGAGTACCCAACTCTCGCTGCATGGACTAAAACTGAGAAGTAAACTCAGTGCCCCGATCTGATATGATAGAAACTGGGATACCATAAAACCGAATAATCTCCCGAATATATATCTCTGCCAGCCGCTCTGAAGAATAAGTAGTACAGATAGGAATGAAGTGCGCAGACTTGATCAGCCTGTCTACAATCACCCAAATAGCATCGAACTTCATCAAAGTCCGAGGAACTCCAGTAACAAAGTCCATGGTGATCCTCTCCCACTTCCACACGGGAATAACCATCTGTTGAAGCAAGCCACCCGGTCTCTGATGCTCATATTTCACCTGCTGACAATTGAGACACTGAGCTACAAACCCCACAATATTTTTCTTCATTCTCCGCCACCAATAATGTTGTCTAAGATCTTGATACATCTTCGCGGCACCCGGATGAATGGAATATTGCGAGCTATGGGCCTCCTCCAATACCAACACTTGAAGCCCATCCACATTGGGCATGCAAATCTGGCCCTGCACCCTTAACACTCCATCATCACCAATGGTCATATCTCTAGCATTGTCATGCTGAGCTCTATCCCTAAGGACAAGCAAATGCGGGCCATCATACTGGCGCTCTCTGATGCGATCATATAAGGAAGACTGAGATACTACACAAGCCAATACCCGACTGGGCTTAGAAATATCCAACCCTACGAATCGATTGGCCAAGGTCTGAACATGTCTCTCCCTAACTGGAATATATTCCAAACTCTCCATGTTTACTGACTTTCGGCTCAAACCATCGGCGACCATATTGGCCTTTCTCGGATAGTATAATATAGTGATATCATAATCCTTAAGCAAATCCAACAATCATCGCTGTCTCGAGTTAAGATCTTTTTGCTTAAACAAATGCTGAAGACTGCAATGATCAGTGAATATCTCACAAGACACGACATACAAGTAATGCCTCTAAATCTTCAATGCATGAATTATTACAGCTAACTCCAAATCATGAACGGGGTAGTCCTTCTCATGGGGCTTCAACTGACGAGTAGCATACGCAATAACTGTACCCTCCTGCATCAATACACATCCAATCCCAACTCTTGAAGCATCACAATACACGGTATATGAACCTGATACTGATGATAAAACTAATACTGGAGTTGTGGTCAAAGCCGTCTTGAGCTTTTGAAATCTATCTTCACACTCACCCGACCATACAAAGGAGCACCCTTCTATGTCAACTTGGTCAAGGGCGATGCGATAGATGAGAATCCATGAACACACCGACGATAATAGCCTGCCAAACCAAGAAAACTATGAATCTCAGTAGTTGAGGACGGACTGGGCCAACTCTGCACCGCCTCTATCTTCTTTGGATCAACCTAAATCCCCTCACTGGACACCACGTGTCCCAAGAATACCACTGAGCTGAGCCAAAACTCACACTTGGAAAACTTTGCATAAAGCTTCTCCTCCCTCAATCGCTGCAACACTTGCTTCAAATGCTCTGCATGCTCCTCCTGACTACGGGAATATACTAAAATATCATCAATAAAGACTATAACAAACGAATCAAGATAAGGCCGAAACACGCTGTTCATCAGATGCATGAACGCTGCTAGGGCGTTGGTCAACCCAAAAGACATAACCAGGAACTAATAATGACAATATTTGGTCCTGAAGACTGTCTTAAGAATATCTAAATCCCTGATCGTCAACTGGTGATAACCCGAATAGAGATCAATCTTGGAGAACACCCTCACTCCCTGAAGCTGGTCGAGTAAATCATCAATGCGAGGAAGGGGATACTTGTCCTTAATTGTTACCTTGTTCAATTGCATATTATCGATGCACAATCTCATTGTGCCATCCTTCTTCTTCATAAATAAATCGGCGCACCCCAAGGCGACACACTCAGCCGAATGAACCCCTTATCTAGGAGTTCCTGCAGTTGCTCCTTTAATTCTTTCAACTCTGGTGGTGCCATACGATACGGCAGAATAGAAATGGGCTGAGTACCCAGCACCAGGTCAATAGCAAAATCAATATCCTTGTCCAGTGGCATGCCCGATAGCTCTGCAGGAATAACATCAGAAAAATCCCTCACAACTGGAAAAGAATCAGTATTAGGAGTCTCAACTCCAACATCCCTCACAAACACTATATATGAAAGGCAACCCTTCCCAATCATATGCTGGGCCTTCAAGAAAGATATCACTCTGCTAGGAACATGATCAGTCACACCATGCCACTCGATCCGCGGTACACATGGCAAAGCTAAAGTGACTGTCTTAGCATGGCAGTCAAGAATAACACGACATGGAGATAACCAATCCATGCCCAAAATGACATCAAAATCCACCATACTCAGTAACAAAAGATCAACTCAGGTCTCCAGACCCCCAATAATCATCACACATTACTGGTACACATGGTCTATAATAACAGTATCGCCCACCGGGGTAGATACATGAATAGGTAAAGCAAGAAACTCTGGGGGCATACCCAAATAATGAGCAAAGTATGAAGACACGTAAGAAAAGGTGAGCCGGGATCAAATAATACAGAGGCATCGCTGTGGCAGACTGAAATAATACCTGAAATGACAGCATCGGAGGCGATGGCATCGGATCTGCCTGGCATAGCATAAAATGGGCCTGACCGCCCCTGATCGACCACCCACTCTAGGGCGACCCCTGGCTGTCTGACCTCCACCTCTAGCTGGCTGGGCGGGTGGTGAAGTAGCTAGAGCAGAAGTCTAGGGCTGACCCCTATGCTAAAGCGAACCATCACAAAGTTGAGGGCACTGCCTCCTCATATGTGCAAACTCTTCGCACTCATAATAACTCCCCGGTGCTGGAGATGGGGATTGAAGGGAACCCCTGGCACCGGAATGACCAGTAGAAGGACCTGGTACAGAAGAACCCTGGACTGATGGGGCACAAGATGAACTTTGAGCTAGGAAGGAACTGAGTGAACACTAGCCCTACTAAGACCCATGATAACCATGATCTGAAGATGCCCCACGATACTCTGGACGGGCTGACTGAGCAGGCCTGAAATAACAACCTCTACCATGCTGGAACTGACCCCACGACGGAGCACCACTATAACTGCCTAATCCTCGAGGACTCTTGGCCTCCCTCTCGTCTTGCTCCAGACGGCGAACCGTCTCAATCTCACGAGCGATATCAACCACCTCCTCGAACTTAGCACCCGTCACTCTCTCTATGGTTATCAAAATACGGAGGTGATAATTAAGGCCATCAACAAATCTCTTGATCCTCTCACGATTTGTAGGAACCATCAAGACGGCATCACGAGCTAACTCAAAAAACCTTGACTTATACTGTGACACCGTTATAACTCCCTGTCGAAGCCACTGAAACTATCTGCACAGCTCCTCTCTGCTGGACTACGGTACATACTTCTCCAAGAAGAGAGTGGAGAACTGCTGCTAAGAAGGGGGCTGCACCAGCCAACCTATGCCTCTCATACGACTCCCACCAATTCAAGGCAGCCTCAGAAAACTGAAAGGTGGTAAATGCCACACCACTAGACTTAAGAATCCCTACTGTACGGAGCATCTACTGACATTTATCCAGAAAACACTGGGCATCCTCGCCCTCAGCACCACTGAATGACGGAGGCTGCACTCTACCAAACCTCTCAAAAAAATGTTGCTTATCATCCGACATAACTGGTACCATGATCTGCTGAGCTGGTGCAACCGGCTGGGCAGGATGTGCCTCCGATATCTGCAGTCCCTGCACTACCTGCTCAGGTGTGCGAGCAGCAGGGGTCTGGTTGCCTCCACCGGCCTGTGAAGTGGCTGCTACAGTTATGGCTGAACCTGCCTAATCCAGGCCAGTATAAACTATCAAGATCTATGCCAATGGCTCCTGTAGACCCGGAATCATGATGGGCACAGCTGGTGCCTGAACTGGTGCTGCTGGAGCCTGATCCGTAACTGAGGCAGGTAGTGGATCAACAGGTGCTGCCCTTGCTGCTCTACCTCTGCCATTACCATGACCACGTCCACGGCCTCTGGTGGCCTTAGTGGGTGGCATTGGTGGTCTTCCACCTCGTTTGGTAGCTCGCGTCCTCACCATATGTGAGAGAATAGAATAAAGAGAAGTTTAGTACTCGGATCAACAAGTTCGTACGAAGAGAATTTCAAGAATATGAAGTTTTTCCTAAAGGTTCTGCAGCCCCTCGAGGATAAATACAGACGTCTCCGTACCGATCCGCGAGACTATGCTAAACCGGCTCATGACTTGCGAGACCTATGTAACCTAGGCTTTGATACCAACTTGTCATGACCCCAACCCCGATCGTGATGGCGCCCAGCACATTGCTAGGAAAGCCTGACCAACTATCATCTCAACCCATTTCTTATAAAGTTTATTACCGGCTAACATGGTTTAAGTACCAATTTAGCATAATAAAAGTCTAAAACAGTAAGTTAAATATACGAAAGTTAAAGATAATGCCAGTACATAGCCCACCAATCCGGTGTCATAAGTCAGGAGCCTCTATTACAAGTCTGAACAACCTAATACAGAAATAGTCTAGGAATGCGGAAAATAATAAGATAGAAGGAGAAATCGGATCTGCGGACACCATGCAGCTACCTCGATGACTCCGGTAAATGTTGATCAGCGGGAAAACTCTCACTCAGCCTCTGGAACACCTGGATCTGCACACAAGGTGCAGGGAGTAATGTGAGTACTCCGACCCTGTGAGTAAAAACTAAAAATAATGGTTGTCACACCTCCTTTTTTCGCTAGCTTTTAAAGCTTTTTACTACACCCCGGTAAGGGATATAATAAAGAAAGGAGTTTTTCCAATTTAAGGACAATCGAAACGGGATTCATTTTTATTTAAGATTCAGAGTCACCACTTGGGAGATTTATGGTGTCCCAAGTCACCGGTTTGAATCTTGAATCGAGGAAAAGTTTGACTCTGTTTAACAGTCGCGAACCAGAAATCCGGGTAAGGAATTCTGTTAACCCGGGAGAAGGTGTTAGGCATTCCCGAGTTCCGTGGTTCTAGCACGGTCGCTCAACTGTTATATTTGGCTAAAATTTGATCTTTATACATGTTATCCTATTTGTACAATTTTAGAATTAATTACCGCTTTTTATCAATTATTTTATTTAAGAAACTGAACGTCGTTTAAGAACATATTTTCGGATCACGCCACATGAAATGCACCCGGATCCTCGACACTTTCTTATTCGACGTTTTCGGATTTGGATTTGGGTTGCATGAAACGCACACCCGTATTAGGAAGGTAAGATTATTTAAAATCACGCCTAAAGCGGCTAACGTATTGTTATCTTTTGGAAAGGCCGTGAAATTCGCTAAACGGCCTATCCCGAATACTAAGTATTTTAGTAAATAATTAATGAGGGCCCCGCAATTGTATATTTGATTTGGCGAGGCTCGTCTCATTTTTATTTATTAACGGCCAAACTAAAGTATGCTAAGTTTTCTATTTGTTTTGTCTCTAAAGGTTAATTAATTCACGAATATAAATTCGAATCTTGAATTCAAGTCCGGATTCAAACAAAAGGATAAACCTTTTAGCTTGAACCCGCTACCTAATTCAAAACTTGATTTTATATTTATGGTTTAATTTCCCTGTTCTTAATGTAATTTCAGCATAAAATAATTCAAAGTGGCTTTGAGCCTCAAGAAATTCGGCCCAATAATTACGCTGCAGTTCATTTTGAGAAGGAGAAATTGCTATGGTCCTTGGCCCAGCTAAGCCACATAGTCTTTCAATTTTAGAGACAAGGTTGTCTCATTCAGGCCACAACCTTCTTTGGGCCTGTGATTTACTCAAATTAAACAGGCCAATTGATTTAAATGAAAAGAATCACGGGATCGAATCAGATTTGATGCATAGGAATTATTTTATTTACTAATTGACTATCATTTGTGTTGTGAATGAAACAAATTAATCCTTGTTTTAGTTGTATCTATAATTTTCTTATTACAAATTATACAATGAAGTTAACTATCAAATTTTAGAATTAGTTGCAGTAATCGTCATAACAAAATATGAATTAAGCTAAAAAATTACTTTATTAACATTTGATCACATAAGTAATCTAATTTACGCTAAGTAAAAAAACTAATATAATCATTGCCTAATAACGATCAAATTTGTTCTAAACTGAACCTGTGTAATTGCCCAAACATGCACTGCTCGATTTTTTTAACAGGACAAAAACATACAAGATTTCCACATGAATTATAGTCAATATCAAATACAGTCCAGTTTCGATTACATACAATACTAAGCTATACTAAATTTCAATTCTCATAACTCGTAAATTTCAAACAATCTAAAATGTAATAGTTTATTACTATGATATACCTAACAGTTTCTCATAGCTCTACATCACATACAATGTTTGTTAACAGTTCAGATTTCGTTACTTCTAACAGACAGAATTCAACTAGGTATAATAGAAACATAAAGCTGAAATCAAAATCTATGTGCATTCATTCCTTGCTTGAACTTGTAATTACAGCAGGATCTATGATATGTACCTGGAGATCAAAATGTGTGAGAAAAATGAACTTCACTAAAGCAATGCAGCAACAACAACAAGAGCAGGATAGAAAATCCAATAACAGCCTCAAAACATCCAGGATTAAACCAACATGAGATTTAAACCAGATCCAACAAATTTGACCAATCCAATTGCAGTTTCACAGAGTTTCGATTAATAGAATCATAGAATATTAATACATAACCTTCAAATCTGAATTAAATGATCAATGAAATAGTAACTTTTTGGATTTTTTCTAATGTTTTTGAGTTTTTTGACAGAAATCGAGATCTTGAAGAGAGAAGTGTTTGGAAGGAAAATGTTCAGATTTCTCCAACCTTCTAAAACAAGGCATATCAATGCCTATTTATAGATGTAAAGTTGTAGGAAAATTCAGATATCAGTAATTGTACTTTAGTCCCTCTCTTATTTTAATTCTACCCTTATTTTTTAACTTATAATTCAATTGGCTACACTTATTTATTAAGAATTATACTAATAACCCAATCTAGAACATTCTAATATAGTCTAATTCCTTATTTACCCTTACTTCAATTCAGAATCTACCCAATTACCCTTTTTCTATACCCAAAATACCCTCCATTCCTTTTGTTAATTACTAATAACCCTTTTTATATTCGCAAAATACCCCCTGAAACTAAATTGAATTCACTAAGAAAACCTACTGCCATTCAACCCTTTTACCCCTGAATTTATTTAACCCAAATCTAATTTATTTTAATTCTAACGATTACTAACTACTAATTAAAATCTAACAGCTATAACCAAACATGCTAATTACTGTCAATTAATCCAAAACTACTTAAGTAATCAAATTAGTTATCAAAATTAACACTGATATGACTAACAATTATCAAAACCAACTAAACGATCAAAAAACAGAAACTTGACATGAAAATTCTAAAATTAACAAATACTATAAACTCAAACAGATATTCCAACAAAAAGGGACAAAGTTCAATTATTGGTAAAAGAAACGAAAGATAAATAAAAAAGGATGCAAGAAAATAATCAGACAAATACATGCATGATAATGGAAAAAATCAGAAAAGAATAAAAGGAATAAAAAAAATCAGAAACTTATCTATGTTCTTGTAATTGGCTTGTTTGACCACTAATCTTGCACAAAAGTCCTTAGGGCAAGAATAAGAGAACTTTGAGGCACCGTTTTTGTGAAATTTGACTCGCCGAAAATTTCAAACTCATATTCGAATCGCTCCAGTTGGATTTGAGACTCAAGACTCTAAGGATCGTGTAGAGGAAGGGAAGAAGGTGCTATGGTGTTATTTTGAGTTGATTTGGGTGAAGTGTTGTTCGCCAGAGTTAGGGTTCCGGCGAGACAAAATTGGATATTCGAGGGGCTGGGCTTGTGTTTGAAGAAAACTAACTAGAGGGGTGAAGAGAGGGGTTGACGGCGGTCAGACGGTGTAATTTTGGTGGAGTTTGGCATATAGTGTGTTTCCCGCCAATAGGATTCCGGCGGGGTTGACAGGGAAATAGAGGCGGCTAGGGAAGGAGGAAGGTGAAAGGGGTTAAAATGTTTTAGGGTTTTTAGTTTTGTATTGATATATTAAAGAGTACTAATTAACCACAACCGTTGGATGAATCAATTTGAACGGCTCAGATTAGATGGGCATCACACGGCGTCATTTCATTTATTATGGGGGATCAAGTTATGACCGTTGGATGAGCATGATCAAGGGCTAAGATTGAAAGATTCTAAACGACATCGTTTGGTTATGTACTAAAGGGCAGACCAGATCAGGGGATACTGGGCTGACTTGATATGGGTACATTAGGGTTTGGTCGTGTTTTTGTATTTGGACTTAGGGTAATTGTCCCAAATTCTTTAAGATTCAATTTCTTTGTTTATTTTTTTATTTATTCTTCTTGTATTTTATTCACATCATCTTTGTATTGTATTTTTATTTTTTGTATTTATATTTTTTTTATTTTGCAAATTTATATATTATTTTTTTATTTTATTGAATTGTGAGATTAAACTAATTAAATCCTAAA
The DNA here is from genome assembly GCA_026770625.1 of Nicotiana glauca. Lineage (NCBI taxonomy): Eukaryota > Viridiplantae > Streptophyta > Magnoliopsida > Solanales > Solanaceae > Nicotiana > Nicotiana glauca. The sequence continues at coordinate 51,245 of MU678219.1, forward strand.
ATCTATTTAATAACTATTTTATAGCAATTTCCATTTAAAACAATAAAATGCTATTTTTTGATTTTTTTCTTAAATTGTTCAAAAATAAGTTAATACTAAAATTGTGAAATTAAAAATCCTAATGCATATGCATATTTTTTTATTTTTTAATATGAATTATTATGCAACTAATTAACACTAAAATGCAACAAATATCAACAAAAATTGTAAAAATAAAGAAAAATCATTTTATTTGGATTTTTGGGAATAATTTGCTCAGGGCAAAAATCACGTGCTCACATGGTTGAAAGCATGAAAAGACGTAAAGGAACAAAGAAATTCTATATCAAGTAGTAAAATCACTAATAGCAGTAAACCAGTGAAGAAGTCGAATGAAATCTCTTTAAATCAAGTAAAACAGGTAATTTAACAGGTAAATAACAAGTATAAATCCGCTCCTCGAGCACAATATTAATCCCTTAGTACACATTCTTAGCACTCGACTCATATCTCTCACAATTACAGAAATCAGAATAACCGCTACGGCGTGCAGCCTGATACGTACAACGCTGCAGCGCGTAACCCAATCAATATAGATAGTCGACTACACTCACTAGGGGTGTGCAGACTCCGGATGTGCTCCTACAGCCCAAGAGCTATGTTGTTGCGGTGCGCAGCTCGATCCATACCATATATAATATCCTCACCGTGGGGTTCTCCACCTATCTCAGTCATTAACCTCACAGCCCCTCGGGCACAATAATAGAAGATATGGATCTCAGTCCACACATTCCTCTCATTTAGAAATAGAATGATAAAACCGGCTCAAATCGTTTAAAACATATAGAAACATGACTGAGGATATCATTTTTATCACGTAAAGTGAGGAAAATCAGTCAAAATCCTCGAAGGATTTAAATAGTTAGCGCGAAGCCCAAATATGGCAATTAGCCCAAATCATGATGATAACAAATAATTTTCAGTGAAAAACACGGTAAAGTCATCAATCGGGACGGACCAGGTCATAATCCCCAGTAGTAAAAGACCCACGTTCATCATATAGCGCGTGTCTCACCTTAATATAGCACTACGATGTGCAATCCGGGTTTTCAAACCCTCAGAACATCATTTACAATCATTACTCACCTCGAATCGGCTACAACTCTAGCTCGGGGCGCCTTTGCCCCTAGAATCGGCCTCCACGCGCATCGAATCTAACACAAATCAGAACGAATACGTCACAATATGCTAAGGGAACAAAGCCCAAGAGAAAACAATCGAAAAATATGAAAAAATCCCAAAATTAGCAACCCCGAGCCCCGGGCCCACTTCTCGAAACTCCGAAATTTTTACATCAATGGGTTCCTTGTCACTCTGCGAGTCTATGCATATAAAGAACATCAAAATCGGAGTACAAATGACACCTAAAATCCCAATTTGAAAATCCAAAATTCTAAGCCCTAGTTCTTCCATTTTTATTCAAGTTTCCATGAATTTCTAGATAGAATTCACAATAGAATCACGTTTTAGGTTCATAAATCTTACCTCCAATCAATTCTTCTTGAATCCCTCTTCAATTTTCCTCAAAGAGATCTCAAAATACTCAGCTATGGAGGAATAATGGCTCAAAATCGCGGATGAAATATTTTATAAACTCACTGCCCAGTCCTGATATTTCTTTGTCGCGACCGCGAAGGGCAAAATTTCAAAAACTCTAAAACACTCTATGTGAATGCGATGCCTTAACTGCGAACGCGATGCCTGGTATCCCAGACCTATGCGAACGCGATCCAGCTGATACGAATGCAAAGAGCAAAACCATTGGACCCCCAAACACTTATACGCGCATGCAAAACACTGCACGCAAACGCGAAGCACAAGGTCATGGTGCTCCGCGAAAGAGAGACCTCAAAAGCAAAAGTGAAGGCCAAATTCAAGCCAACCCAAATTCCTTCTACGCGATCGCGAAGGCTTAAAATCATCTGCAACTGCTGTTAAAATTTCTGCAACTTCTCAACATAGAAAATTGTCCGATTGACCATCTGAAACTCATCCGAGGCCCTCGGGACCCAACCAAAAGCACCAACGCATCCTAAAACCTCATTCAAACTTGTTCCAATCATCAAAATACCTCAATTAATGCCAAAACCATCAATTCACATCGAATTCAAGCCTAAGTTCCTAAAAATTTTCGAAATACGCTTTCGATGAAAAACCTAACCAAACCACGTCCGAATGGGCTGAAATTTTGCACACACATCCCAAATGATATAACGAAGCTACAACAACTCTCGAAATTCCATTCCGACCCTCAGGTCAAAATCTCACCTATCAACCAGAATTCGCTAAAATACTAACTTTGCCAATTCAAGCTTCATTCTACATCGGACCTCTACAACCAATTCCGATCACGCTCATAAGTCACAAATCATCTCACGAAGCTAACCGAACCATCGGAACTCTCATCCGAGCCTTCTAACACATAAGTCAACATCCGGTTGACTTTTTCAACTTAAACCTTCTTAAAAGAGGCCAAGTATCTCATTTCTTACCAAATTCACTCCGAACACAAACTAATCAACTTGATCACATAAATTAGGGATAACGAAGCTTAAAGAAGCAGAAATGGGAGAAACAGAGCGGTAACTCATGAGACGACTGGCCGGGTCGTCACACGCACCCACATTATCTGGGTACACACTTAGTGCAATTCGGATCCTTGGGTGCCCTCCTTTTTTATGGCTTGCTGTTACGGTCTCTAATAGTAAAGGCATTGTCCTCTTCTCTAAACAAATACACCGAAGATTTTTAAGGCGATGATATTTGATCGCCTGTGCACTGCTGGTTCAATATCTTTTGCAGGGGCGACGGTTCAATTAATTTTTCTGTTCAAATAATAATCTACCGTGTATATGTTAGTTGGTGATTTCAAAGTGCATTTCCATGACCCCCACGGGGATTAACGCAACAACAATCGGAAAAAAGAAACTCCTAAACCCAAGTGATCTTGTTGGTTTTGACAGGAGATATTTTTCGTGGAAAAATGGATTAAAAAATGAGAAACTCTCTATTATGTCAGTCCATAAGCAAATTAATACAAAAATTAGCAAATTCATATAATGTAAAGGTCAAAGTGAAAAAAAACAAGCTCGTGATTTCAAAAACTCCTTTACTACTTTGCAACATAATTGAAAAGAACATTGAATATATTTCAGGTACGAATAACTCTTAAAGAAGAAATGGATTACCAGGCTTTCATCTAAAGAAAATACACATAATTTGATCGAGAGAAAGCAATGATAGCTTGCTTCTTACTTAGATACTTATACCAGCACTAGTGATGTTATGCCCGGGCTTAGCCCGTGCCCAATGACTATTTATATATAGTGAGATATCTCTGTAACAGTATTCTTATATAACAGTCGTTCACTATAAAAGGTAATTTTTTGTCGAATTGATTTTTATGTTATAATATATGTTATAATCGATGTTATGTTAGAATATATGTACTCTATAATAAAAATATCGAAACAGATGAGACTGTTATAGAAATGTTTGACTGTCTGAGCAATCCTCCCAGAGTCCCCTACGCGGCATTTCATAGATACCCACTATTGGGATACCGTTGAAGTTATACCTGCATTGCACAAAAAAATTCAAAGTACACCCGCTCTGATCCGAAGTAGTTCAATCTCTTCAATGCAATTTCAGAAATCAAATATGAAGTTCTTCTATTTTTCAGATGCAACTTCAAAAATTCGAATCTTAAGAGGTTTAATCTCTTCAATGCAACTTCAAAGTCTTAAAGCTCAAATATTTAAACTCTCAGAGCTTGTTTGAAAAAGTTTTATGTAATTGAATTTGAGTATAGTGTAATGTAATTACGCAATTTAACAGATTTGTCTTTACATTTAATTACTTAGTCCATATGAAATTATGCATAATCGAAATTAGGTAACTACATCTTGCAATTATCAAAGGGGATAAAGAATTAATGGTAATGATATACTATAATTATCATATGATATTTCAAATCTTATTTTTTTTCTTTTTAAATATATTATTTTTAAAAACTCTTTTCCTTCTCAAATTTGTCTCTCATAATATACTTCTTGCTCCTAATTCTAGCCCCGATAGTCTTTCTACCTTTTTTTCGTTGCCTACCGCATACGTTCTCTTACTGCGAATCTTTTTAACCCTTTTTATTGTTTTATCTATAGAGTCTTCTTGCTGCTAATGCAATTGCACGTATTTCTTCATCCCCTTTCCCCCTTCTTTTTGCATACTTTTCTGCTTTTATTTTTCTTACTGCATACGTATATTATAGTACTTTACGATTTATTTTATATATTCCTTCTTTATTCTTCCTTATGACGTCATTATTAATAAATATTATGCTTTATTATAAATTGAAAATGCTCTTTTTATATGTCTTCTAGATAGACTAATAAATAATGTTCATTTTTTCACGTAAGATTTCAAGAATGAACTAAAAATTATGATGTTGACAGATAATATATATGCAATGTAAGAGATAATTCAATACAAAGGATGCCAATAAATTTAATAGGGATTGTTTTATTGAGAAATACTTTTTAAACGAAAATAAATTATCAGCAAAAATTACTATAATTTCACAAGTTACATTTGATTTTATTAAACTATAAATCTTTTCATGTACATTATTGCGGAAAAAATAATAGTTTAGTTGCCAAGAAAGAACCAATAAAAGAAGTACACTTTTGAGATAATTAAAGTAAAAATTCACATAGATATTAAAAGATGCATCAATGAACCATTAGGGAAAAAATTGGGTGGGTTGGGACATGGGGCCCGCGAAAGGGAGTAGAGTGTAGAAAAGTGTGGGGTGATGGTTGATGACATAAGCCTAGGGGCAATTTAGTCAAAACACTCAAAAGTTTATGTTGAAGCTACAGTAAAGTTCATTTTTAAGTAATCATATTGCTCCATTATAACTGAATTACCAAAATGCCCTGTACGTGCCAAGCATGCATGTTGGCCATCAGCGGCCTATCCTCACTTATATATTAGTAGTAGATCTGTATCCTCTTGCTGGTATATATCAACAACAGTAAAAAATTTTAAACTAATTCTTCATATAAGAGAAATCAGTGATCTGATTATGAAACTATTAGCCTTCATGAAAAGTGTATTAAAGAGAATATTTTCTATATAGCTTTCATCATATGTTTCTCTGCTACATTCGTTAATGATATATTTTAAATATGGGAAATATATTTATTAGCAAAATCACAAGATTCTGATTTTGTATCCCCCCTCCCTTCCTTTCGTTCCCACTATCTCCTATAATTGATTATGTTCTATATGTAGAGAGAAGTTGGTCATCGTGAAACATAAATCTGCCATTGCTTCTAGCCAGTGGCGGACCCAGACCTTTAGATAAGCAGGTTCAAACATATACTGAAGTCCTCAAAAATAATCGACAGTAAGAGCAATATTGAGTTAACAGACAAACAAATAGGGTTTACCTAGTGCAATTTACTTTGGACCTAAAATACCAAAGCATCTCGACCAATTGAAACAAAATACCAAATATAATGCCCTTGCGTGTTCGAACACGCAACCAATAGCAGAAGCTTGCCACGCTTGAACCATCCGACCAAGGCACAACTTTGGTTAAGCGGGTTCAATTGCTTATAGTTATACCAATTTTTGTTCTTGAGAAAAATAATTCCCACAGAAAAATAGTGAAAAATATTTACGAAGCCTCTTGAACTAATGTGGGTCCGCCCCTGCTTTCAGCACTCTTTTTATCCCCTCTTCTTGCTTCCAACACTCTTTTTATCTCCTCTTCTTGCTTCCCGCACTCGTTTTATCCCCTCTTCTTTCTTCCAACACTCTTTGCAGGACAGAAAACATCAATGAGGACTTTACTTTTGGAGGTTAAGAAAGCAATGAAAGTTTTTAATGAAAGTTTGCAATCACATTTATAAAAGATGCACATGATTTGCACATCAGAAGTTAAGAAATGATTCATACTTTTAGCGGTTAAGAAATATGCATAATTTCTTAATATCTAACATTCAAATCATGGTTTTAAACACAATATCTCGATATTCTATATAAGATACAAAACATAAAAGCAAAAGTATAAAAATATCTTATCTGAAATACTAATATGAAAATTATTTTTAGTATTAGGAGTAGTAAGACAAAAGACTGGACCACACTATATTTTTTTTATGTGGTGGACATTATGTTCAAGGGGCAAAATTGAAAAGTAGTAGACAAAATAAGATTGACACCTCTGATGATGCTTTATCAGTAACCATTAACCATTATCATTAATATGCAATCTATCTTTGTGCGTATAGTCGAATTTAGTTGAGTGGGAGTTAATAACGACTGCACGTGTAAAGTTTCAACTGTAGTTCCCTTACAATGGTGATCATAGTTCAACTTCAAAGTCTACTATCATGATATCTGTTTAATCCAAAAATTATTGAACACTTTCCGAGTAAATCGATCAAAATAAATCAAGGAATAAATCATAGCAAGCATAATTAATCACTGGATTAGAAGGCAGAATCGAAATATAGGAAGATAGAATTGAGGAAAGATACATTTGGGATTGTATTAATCATAATAGCTTGACCTGCTTCTCTTTGAAGAGGTTCAGGGAATTACAATTGTGTTCTTTATGGATTTTCTCCTGGAGCATATCTATTCTTTTTTGTGGATATCGAGTAGTGTCTGAAAAGTCCCCTTTCAAGGCTCTCTTCCTTGATATTTATAGTTACAAGCTTCATGAGCTTGTCATGAGTCGTCGTAGCTGAGTTGAGGAGACGTTCTTTTGTTGCGGAGGGACCGTAGCCCAATTTCTTGTGTTAGAATCGGTTGTAACAAGGTAGGGTCAAGTTCGTTAACCATTTGCTCTGAACCGATTAGGACGAGGCTGGTGCAGTAGTTGCCGTATGATCAGATTTTTTACCAATACAGTTAGTCCCTCCGTTCGTCGGGGTCGTGTCATTCTGACCTCGATGGACGGATTGTGCATGACGTAACCAGGAGGAGTTAGGCTCACTTTTCATTCAATAATGGCGTTGGGAATTCTGGAACTGTCCGGGGGCGCCTTTTTGGTGCCCGTGTATTGTTACGACGATTCCGAAACTAAAACGTCGGTTGGCAAGTGAAGCACCGCTTCGTGCAGACAATCATAATGGTGCAAATTTTCGGGAAATTGAACCATTTTATGCCTAGTCATGTATTAATGATGGCTATTGGATTTCTTGATTGGAGAATTTGTTTCTTATAAATAGAAAGGATCCATCATTTTCTTTTCACACATTCATCGCTTATTGTTGATAGAAATCCTGGGACATCTTCCTTTCTACTAAATCGCATATTTCTCTGCTCTCTTGATCGCTATAATTTGCGATTTTCTTGCTTCTACCACAAAGTTCTTCTTTCTTTTGCTTCTGAGTCAAAAATGGCAAGAAATTCTTCTCGTAACAATCCTTCGGCGATCGAGGATCCCGCTCAGGCAACTGAAGACTTGGAGCTGATTGAAAGCGAAGAAGTTCCTTCAGTTGAGGAAATTCTATCCCGTCTGGGGAAGGCAGTGACAGACTTCGGTGCAGTGGGTGGCGCTGAACAGGTGAATATCACTCCTCTAATGGGGGAATTTGGGATAGCGGACTTGAGGGAACAATGGGGTATTCCTAGTTACGTCGAGATCGTGCCTGCGAAGACGGAGGAAAGGGTCCAGATTGCTCGTCATGGATTATGTTCGTTCTACGCCTATCCCTTCCTTGTGGGATACACGCTCCCACTCCCTATGCTGGTAGTTGACTTCGGTCGCTACTACGAGGTGTGCCCTGCTCAACTTTTCCCTTATCTATACAAGCTATTTCTTATGTTCATCAAGTACGCGGAGCTGGCCGGTAGGGAGGTCACTCTGAGGCACATGCTTAGCCTATTTGCTCCTCAGAAGATTCGTGGCACCATGATCCATGCACGCCCCTGTGGGTCGAGGGGGTTGGTGGTCAAGATGGACGACCGGACCGACCATCATTTCTTCGATAATTTTTTCTACATTCGAACCGAACATCTTGTGGCCGACCCGACCGGGTTCCTGGAAGTGTGGAACTTTGCACGTAAGTCCTCGCCTTTGACTGGTAAAATGTTCTGCTTTGATATTCCTTTCATCTTAGGTTTGTAATCATTGATCTGCCCCAATGCTTTGTAGCCGAGAAACTTCCTGCGCCTCCATTGGAGGGGATCCGATAATGGGTCGAGGCTGTGCTTCCCCATATTGCGAGCATTCGTACGTGGCTGTCATTTTGGGAGAAATATGGACGTAGACCCCTGAAGGTGAGACAACGACTTTATTCCCCTTTCGCCCTTGTTTCACTCTTACTTACAAAATATTTGTTTGTCATGACCAGGGAGAGTTCGATGAGTCAAAGCTCCACAGCTAGCCTTCCGCCACCGGCGGTGGTTGCTCGCCTTAGTGCATCACCTACAACTCATCCTTCATCGAGGGCGGCATCCGCGGAATCCTCGGTTGTAGCCTCTCTGACTCGGGCTACGTCTCAGGATGAGGAGCTATCTGGGACCGTCCGTCTTCGAACTGACTCACCATCAACTAGGGAAGAAGAAGAGTCATCGAAGAGGCGAAGGGTAGCATTCGGTCCTCTGACGGTGATCACTTTGGATTCTCCCTCGGTAGAGTCAGAGGGAGGTGTTGTTGTGGCATCTGTTGTTGTGGGGGAGCAATTTGTCGAAGTTGCCCCTGCTAGTTCAAGCCAGGAGAATGCTGTTGTTTTGGCAACACGGTCGGAATTTCCCACTGCTGAGGCGGGGGGTCGATCATTAGAGGCTGCCATCGTAACCTCGAGCATACCTTTTTCTCCCACGGTGGGTTGCTCTATACCATCGGTGGCAGAGAGGGGAAAGAATATGGTGGAGGACGAGTATGAGTCTGAGTCTGATTTAGACCCTGATGATGTACGCATGTTTGAGGAGGGCATTACCCACTCTGTGGTTCATGTAGAGGGACCGGCCTGTTATATTAAGATTTCTTCAGATTTGAACCTGCTGACCCAAGGAAGCAGCTTGGTGTCACAATTTGAGTTGATGTGCCGAAAACACGTCTCTGAGGAGCGTTTCAGACGTTGAGCTGATGAATGAAGTGGCCGTGATGGGCCTATGGGTATGTTACCTTGACTTTAGCTAACTTCTCTCCCGTCTTAGCACGAGCTTCAGTTTAACTGCTTTTTTGTTTTTGCAGACTTACTTGCCGGAGTTGGAAAGCATTCGCACAACTAACATTCGTTTGAGGATCTTTATGAAAATGTGGGGAAAGTATCCCCGCTATCGCGATGGGTTCCATGAATTGCACGAGCATTTGATGACTGATCCTTGTAAAAAGGCTTTGGGTGAGGAGTTGGAGAAGTAGGACCAAGAGCTGATGCAGGCTCTTAGCAATAAAAGCGAGCTCGAAGGACAGATCCTCTTAAAGGATCAGGAGCTTGAGGTTGGAAAGTGGGTAGCTTCCGAGTGTGAGCACCTGCAGTGCAAGTTGAGGGAAATGCAGTTGGAGATGGAGCAGAGCCGGGCCAGAGCGGAGGAGATGACTGTCGAATAGGGTGGTAAACTGGCTGCATTAGAGGGCAAGGTCTCTGGTTTAAGGTGTATGGAGAGGGATGCTTCCATGAAGGCAACGACATTGGAAGAGGCGATCTGCGTACATGAGTCTCACCGAGCATACAAGAGAACAACTACGGTTCTTAGGGAGGGGAGGCTTAAGGAGCGGATTAATGACCTTGATCAGGAGGCCCATGTTTTGATGGAGCGGATTGTAGCCTTAGAGGAGAAGAACCAACGGCTGAAGGACCAAGCTGGGCCATCACGCACTATTGTTCCCAACTAGGCTCATGAGCTCTGGGACTATGCCAAAGCTCAGTGCAAAACATTTCAAGAAGTTGTAGGAAGCGGGAACTGTGACTGAAGTGGCCTTTGAGATGGCGCACCAGAAGGCTCGTGAGGCTCGTGCCGATTGTGGTTGTGACGTGGCGACCCCTGAGGCAGGTGAAGATGCAGGCGATGATAGTGAAGGGCCCTTCGGGGATGGTGATGGTAGCGACGATGGTGGCGCCGAGTGAAAGGAGAAAAAAGAAATTGTTCTTTGTTTTTCTTTGTTCCGTCCGCCGGTTGGCGTTCGTTGGTTTCCTATTATTTTCCATTTTCTTTATTTCTCTTGTGTTGATCGGCCATGGCCGGGTGTAAGCGGGGATGACCTGCATTCTTAACTTTAGTGGATAATAAAATCTCTTTTTTGCTACTTGTCTTGCACTTATTTTGTGTTGTTCCTTTTCTTGAACGTACTCAAAGCGGAAGGCACTTAGCCTCATAATTTGAATGAGGTAGAACTCTATAATTTGATGGCGAAGGCACTTAGCCTGAGTCCCAGTTCGACTGAGGTCGAACTATATACTTTTATGGCGAAGGCACTTAGCCTGAGTCCCATTTCGACTGAGGTCGAACTATATACTTTGATGGCGAAGGCATCTAGCCTGAGTCCCAATTCGACTGAGGTCGAACTATATACTTTGATGGAGAATGCTCTTGTCCTTATAGTTCGAACGAGGTCAAACTGTCGATTTTGATGGTGAAGGCACTTAGACTGATAGTTCAAATGAGGTCGAACTATCCACTTCGATGGCGAAGGCACTTAGCCTGAGTCCCACTTCGACTGAGGTCGAACTATATACTTTGATAGCAAAGGCACTTAGCCTGAGTCCTAGTTTGACTGAGGTCGAACTATATACTTTGATGGAGAAGGCACTTAGCCCGTGTCCTAGTTCAACTGAGGTCGAACTATATACTTTGATGGCAAAGGCAATTAGCCTGAGTCCCAGTTCGACTGAGGTCGAACAATATACTATTGTGGCAAAGGCACTTAGCCTGAGTCCCAGTTCGACTGAGGTCGAACTATATACATTGATGGCGAAGGCTCTTAACCTGAGTCCTAGTTCGACTGAGGTCGAACTATATACTTTGGTGGCGAATGCACTTAGCCTGAGTCCCTGTTCAACTGAGGTCGAACTATATACTTAGATGGCGAAGGCTCTTAGCCTGAGTCCCAGTTCGACTGAGGTCACACTATATACTTTGATGGTGAAGGCACTTAGCCTGAGTCCTAGTTTGACTGAGGTCGAACTATATATACTTTGATGGTGAAGACACTAAGCCTGAGTCACAGTTCGACTGAGGTCGAACTATATACTTTAATGGCGAAGGCACTTAGACTGAGTCTCAGTTCGACTGAGGTCGAACAATATACTTTGAGGGCGAAGGCTCTTAGCCTGAATCCTAGTTCGACTGAGGTCGAAAAATATATTTTGATGGCGAAGGCACATAGCTTGAGTCTCACTTCGACTGAGGTCGAACTATATACATTGATGGCGAAGGCTATTAGCCTGACTCCCAGTTCGACTGAGGTCAAACTACATACTTTGATGGTGAAGGCTCTTAGCCTTATAGTTCGAATGAGGTCGAACTGTCAATTTTGATGGTGAAGGCACTTAGCCTTATAGTTCTAGTTCGACTGAGGTCGAACTATATACTTCGATGGCAAAGGCTCTTAGCCTAAGTCCTAGTTCAGCTTAGGTCGAACTATATACTTTGATGGCGAATGCTCTTAGCATTATAGTTCGAATGAGGTCAAACTGTCGATTTTGATGGTGAAGGCACTTAGCCTGATAGTTTAAACGAGGTCAAACTATCTACTTTGATGGAGAAGGCACTTAGCTTGAGTCCCAGTTCGACTAAGGTCGAACTTTATACTTTGATGGCAAAGGCACTTAGCTTGAGTCCAAGTTCCACTATGGTTGAACTATATACTTTGATGGCGAAGGCACTAAGCTTGAGTCCCAGTTCAACTGAGGTCGAACTATATACTTTGATCGCGAAGGCTTTTAGCCTGAGTCCCCATTCGACTGAGGTCAAACTATATACTTTGGTGGTGAAGACACTTAGCCTGAGTCCCAGTTCGACTAAGGTCGAACTATATAATTTGGTGGCGAAGGCTCTTTGCCTGAGTCCTAGTTCGACTGAGGTCGAACGATATACTTTGATGGCGAAGGCACTTAGTCTGAGTCCCTGTTCGACTGAGGTCGAACTATATACTTTTATTGCGAAGGCACTTAGCTTGAGTGCCATTTTGACTGAGGTAGAACTATATACTTTGATGGCGAATGCACTTAGCTTGAGTCCCAGTTTGACTAAGGTTGAACTATATACTTTGATGGCGAAGTCTCTCCCAGTTCAACTGAGGTCGAACTATATACTTTGATGGAGAAGGCTCTTAGCCTGAGTCCCAGTTCGACTGAGGTCGAACAATATACTTTGATGGTGAAGGCACTAAGCCTGAGTCCTAGTTCGACTGAGGTCGAAATATATACTTTGATGGCGAAGGCTCTTAGCCTGAGTCCCAGATCGACTGAGGTCAAACTATATACTTTGATGACAAAGGCTCTTAGCCTTATCGTTCGAAGGAGGTCGAACTGTCTACTTTGATGGTGAAGGCACTTAGCCTTATAGTTCCAGTTCCACTGAGGTCGAACTATATACTTTGCTGGCGAAGGCTCTTAGCCTGAGTCCCAGTTTGACTATGGTCGAACTATATACTTTGATGGCGAAGGCTGTTAGACTTATAGTTCGAACGAGGTCGAACTGTCGATTTTGACAGTGAATACACTTAGCCTTATAGTTCGAATGAGGTCGAACTATCGATTTTGATGGCAAAGGCTCTTAGCCTGAGTCCCAGTTTGACTATGGTCGAACTATATACTTTGATGGCGAAGGCTGTTAGCCTTATAGTTCGAACGAGGTCGAACTATCGATTTTGATGGCAAAGGCTCTTAGCCCGAGTCCCTGTTTGACTGTGGTCGAACTATATACTTTGATGGCAATGGCTCTTAGCCTTATAGTTCGAATGAGGTCCAACTGTTGATTTTGATGGTTAAGGCACTTAGCTTTATAGTTCGAACTAGGTCGAACTATCGAAGTTGATGGCGATGGTACTTAGCCTTATAGTTCAAACGAAGTTGAACTATACACTTTAATGGAGAAGGCATTTAGCCAGAGTCCCATTTCGACTGAGGTCGAACTATACACTTTGATGGCGAAGGCACTTAGCCTGAGCCACAGTTCGACTGAGTTAGAACTATATACTTTGATGGCGAAGGCACTTAGCCAAAGTCCCAGTTCGACTGAGGTCAAAGTATATACTTTGATGGCGAAGGCTCTTAGCTTGAATCCTAGTTCGACTGAGGTCGAACTATATACTTTGATGGCGAAGGCACTTATCTTGAGTCCGAGTTCGACTGAGGTCGGACTATATACTTTGATGGCGTAGGCTCTTTGCCTGAGTCCCAGTTCGACTGAGATCAAACTATATACTTTGATGGCGAAGGCTCTTAGCCTTATCGTTCGAACGAGTCGGAACTGTCGATTTTGATGGTTAAAGAACGTAGCTTTATAGTTCGAACGAAGTTGAACAATCGATTTTGATGGCGTTGGAACTTAGCCTTATAGTTCAAACGAGGTTGAACTATCTACTTTGATAATGAAGGCATTTAGCCAAAGTCCAACTTCGACTGAGTTCGAACTATATACTATGTTGGTGAAGGCAGTTAGCCTGAGTCGTAGCTTGCCTGAGGTCGAACTATATACTTTGATGGCAAAGGCTCTTAGCCTGAGTCCCAGTTTGACTAAGGTCAAACTATATACTTTTATGGGGAAGGCTCTTAGCCTTATAGTTCGAAGGAGGTCGAACTGTCTACTTTGAAGGTGAAGGCACTTAGCCTTATAGTTCCTGTTCGACTGAGGTCAAACTATATACTTTGATGGCAAAGGCTCTTAGCCTGAGTCCCTGTTTGACTGTGGTCAATTTATATACTTTGATGGTGATGGCTCTTAGCCTTATAGTTCGAACGAGGTCCAACTGTCGATTTTGATGGTTAAGGCACTTAGCTTTATAGTACGAACTAGGTCGAACTATCGATTTTGATGGCGATGGTACTTAGCCTTATAGTTCAAACGAGGTTGAACTATATACTTTAATGGCGAAGGCATTAGCCAGAGTCCCAGTTCGATTGAGGTCGAACTATACACTTTGATGGCGAAGGCACTTAGCCTGAGTCACAGTTTGACTGAGTACGAACTATACACTTTGATGGCGAAGACACCTAGCCTGAGTCCCAGTTCGACTGAGGTCGAACTATATACTATGATGGCGAAAGCTCTTAACCTGAATCCCAGTTCGACTAGGTTGAACTATTTACTTTGATGGCGAAGGCACTTAGCTTGAGTCCGAGTTTGACTGAGGTCGAACTATATACTTTGATGGCGAAGGCTCTTAGCTTGAGTCCCAGTTCGACTGAGATCGAACTATATACTTTGATGGCGAATGCTCTTAGCCTTATAGTTGGAACGAGGTCGAACTGTCGATTTTAATGGAGAAGGCACTTAGCCTTATCATTCCAGTTTGACTGAGGTCAAACAATATACTTCGACGGCACAGGCACATAGTCTATGTCCCAGTTCAGCTAAGGTCGAACTATTTACTTTGATGCCGAAGGCTCTTAGCCTTATAGTTCGAGCGAGGTCGAACTATCGATTTTGATGGCAAAGGCACTTAGCTTGATAGTTCAAACGAGGTCAAACTATCTACTTCGATACCAAAGGCACTTATCCTGGGTCCCAGTTCGATTGAGGTCGAACTATATACTTTGATGCCGAAGACACTCAGCGTGAGTCGCAGTTTGACTGAGGCTGAACTATATACTTTGATGGCGAAGGAACTTTGCCTGAGTCACAGTTTGACTGAGGTCGAATTATATACTTTGATGGCAAATGGACTAAGCTTGAGTCCCAATTTGACTGAGGTCGAACTATATACTTTGATGGCAAAGGCTCTTAGCCTGAGTCCCAGTTCGGCTGAGGTCAAACTATATACTTTGATGGAAAAGTCACTTAGCATGAGTCCCAGTCCGACCGAGGTCGAACTATATACTTTGGTGGCGAAAGCTCTTAGCCTGAGTCCTAGTTTGACTGAGGTCGAACGATATACTTTGATGGCGAAGGCACTTAGCCCGAGTCCTTGTTCGACTGAGGTCGAATGATATACTTTGATAGCTAAGGCATTTAGCCTGAGTCCTAGTTCGACTGAGGTCGAACGATATACTTTGATGGCGAAGGCACTTAGCATAAGTCCCTGTTCGACTAAGGTCGAACAGTATAGTTTGACGGCAAGGCACTTAGCCTGAGTTCCAGTATGACTGAGGTAGAACTATATACTTTGATGGTGAAGGCTCTTAGTCTTAGTCCCAGTTCGACTGAGGTCGAAAGTTATACTTTGATGGCGAAGGCACTTTGATTGAGTCCTAGTTCGACTGAGGTCGAACTATATACTTTGATAGAGAAGGCACTTAGCCTGAGTGCCATTTCGACTGAGGTCAAACTATATATTTTGATGGCGAAGGCACTTAGCCTGAGTCCTAGTTTGACTGAGGTCGAACTATATACTTTGATGGTGATGTATCTACCAGTACGACTGAGGTCAAACTATATACTTTGATGGCGAAGGCTCTTAGCTTGAGTCCAAGTTAGACTGAGGTCGAACTACATACTTTGATGGTGAAGGCACTTAGCCTAAGTCCTAGTTTGACTGAGGTCGAACTATATACTTTGATGGCGAAGCCTCTTAGCCTGAAAACTAGTTCGACCGAGGTAGAACTATATACTTTGATGGCGAAGGAACTTAGCTTGAGTCCGAGTTCGACTGAGGTCAAACTATAGTCTTTGATTGCGAAGGCTCTTAGCCAGAGTCCCAGTTCGACTGAGATTGAACTAAATACTTTGATGGCGAAGGCTCTTAGCCTGAGTGCCATTTCGACTAATGTCGAACTATATATTTTGATGGCGAAGGCACTTAGCCTGAGTCCTAGTTTGACTGAGGTCGAACTATATACTTTGATGGTGATCTCTATCCCAGTTCGACTGAGGTCGAACTATATACTTTGATGGCGAAGGCTCTTAGCCTGAGTCCCAGTTCGACTGAGGTCGAACTATATACTTTGATGGTGAATCCACTTAGCCTTAGTCCTAGGCCGACTGAGGTCGAACTATATACTTTGATGGCGAAGGCTCTTAGCCTGAGTCCCAGTTCGACTAAGGTCAAACTATATACTTTGATTGCAAAGGCTCTTAGCCTTATAGTTTGAACGAGGTGGCTTTGATGGTTAAGGTACTTAGCCTTATAGTTCCAGTTCGATTGAGGTCGAACTATATACTTTGATAGCGAAGGCTCTTAGCCTAAGTCCCAGTTCGACTGTGGTCGAACTATATACTCTGATGGCGAAGGCTGTCAGCCTTATAGTTCGAACGAAGTTGAACTGTCGATTGTGATGGTGAATGCACTTAGCCTTATAGTTTGAACGAGGTCGAACTATCAATTTTGATGGCGGTGGTACTTAGCCTGAGTCCCAGTTCGACTGAGGTCGAACTATATACTTTGATGGCGAAGCCTCTTAGCCTGAATCCTAGTTCGACAGGGCCGAACTATATACTTTGATGGTGAAGGCACTTAGCTTGAGTCCGAGTTCGATTGAGGTCAAACTATAGTCTTTGATTGCGAAGGCTCTTAGCCGGAGTCCCAGTTCGAGTGAGATCGAACTAAATACTTTGATAGCGAAGGCACTTAGCCTGAGTGCCATTTTGACTGAGGTCGAACTATATATTTTGATGGCGGTGGTACTTAGCTTGAGTCCCAGTTCGACCGAGTTAGAACTATATACTTTGATGGCGGAGGCTCTTAGCCTTATAGTTCGAACGAGGTAGAACTGTCGATTTTGATGGTTAGGGCGCTTAGCTTTGTAGTTCGAAGTAGGTCGAACTATCAATTTTAATGGCGATGGTACTTAGCCTTATAGTTCAAACGAGGTTGAACTATCTACTTTGATAGCGAAGGCATTTAGTCGGAATCCAAGTTCGACTGAGGTCGAACTATATACTTTGATGGATAAGGCACTTAGCCTGAGTCACAGGTCGACTGAGGTCAAACTATATACTTTGATGGCGAAGGCACTTAGCCTGACTCCCAGTTCTACTGAGGTCGAACTATATACTTTGATAGCGAAGGCTCTTAGCCTGAATCCCAGTTCGACTGAGGTCGAACTATATCCTTTGATGGAGAAGGCACTTAGATTCAGTCCGATTTCGACTGAGGTCGAACTATATACTTTGATGGCGAAGGCTCTTAGCCTGAGTCCCAGTTCGACTGAGATCGATCTATATACTTTGATGGCGAATGCTCTTAGCCTTATAGTTCGAACGAGGTCGAACTGTCCATTTTGATGATGAAAGCACTTAGCCTTATAGTTCCAGTTTGACTGAGGTCGAACTATATACTTAGATGGCAAAGGAACTTTGCCTAAGTCCCAGTTTGGCTGAGGTCGAACTATATACTTTGATGGCGAAGGGTCTTAGCCTTATAGTTCGAACAAGGTCGAATTGTCGATTTTGATGGTGAAGGCACTTAGCCTGATAGTTCAAACGAGGTCAAACTATCTACTTTGATGGCGAAGGCACTTAGCCTGAGCCCCAGTTCGACTGAGGTCAAACTATATACTTTGATGGTGAAGGCACTTAGCCTGAGTCTCAGTTCGACTGAGGTTGAACTATATACTTTGATGGCGAAGGCACTTAGCCTGTGTCACAGTTTGACTGAGGTCGAACTATATACTTTGATGGCGAAGGGACTAATCCTGTGACCTAGTTCGACTGACGTCGAACTATATACTTTGATGGTGAAGGCTCTTAGCCTAAGTCTCAGTTCGTCTAAGGTCAAACTATATACTTTGGTGGCGAAGGAACTTACCCTAAGTCCCAGTCCGACTGAGGTCGAACTATATACTTAGGTGGCGAAGGCTCTTACCCTGAGTCCTAGATCGACTGAGGTCGAACGATATACTTTGATGGCGAAGCCACTTAGCCTAAGTCCTAGTTTTACTGAGGTCGAACGATATACTTTGATGGCGAAGGCACTTAGCTTAAGTCCCAATTCGACTGAGGTCGAACTATATAGTTTGATGGCGAAGGCACTTAGCCTGAGCTCCAGTATGACTGAGGTCGAACTATATACTTTGATGGTGAAGGCACTTAGCCTTAGTCCCAGTTCGATTGAGGTCGAACTATATACTTTGATGGCGAAGTCTCCCAGTTCGACTGAGGTCGAACAATATACTTTGATGGAGAGTGCTGTTAGCCTGAGTCCCAGTTCGACTGAGGTCGAACAATATAATTTGATGGTGAAGGCACTTAGCCTGAGTCGTTGTTTTACTGAGGTCGAACATATACTTTGATGGTAAAGGCTCTTAGCCTGAGTGCCTATTTGACTGTGGTCGAACTATATACTTTGACGGCGATGGCTCTTAGCCTTATAGTTCGAACGAGGTCCAACTGTCGATTTTGATGGTTAAGGCACTTAGCTTTATAGTTCGAACTAGGCCGAACTATCGATTTTGATGGCTATGGTACTTAGACTTATAGTTCAAACGAGGTTGAACTATATACTTTAATGGCGAAGGCATTTAGCCAAAGTCCCAATTCGACTGAGGTCGAACTATACACTT
The DNA here is from genome assembly GCA_026770625.1 of Nicotiana glauca. Classification (NCBI taxonomy): domain Eukaryota; kingdom Viridiplantae; phylum Streptophyta; class Magnoliopsida; order Solanales; family Solanaceae; genus Nicotiana; species Nicotiana glauca. The sequence goes on from MU678219.1 coordinate 69,907, forward strand.
TGATGGCGAAGGCACTTAGCCTGAGTCACAGTTCGACTGAGTTCGAACTATATACTTTGACGACGAAAGCACTTAGCCTGAGTCCCAGTTCGACTGAGGTCAAACTATATACTATGATGGCGAAGGCTCTTAACCTGAATCCCAGTTCGACTAGGTCGAACTATTTACTTTGATGGCGAAGGCACATAGCTTAAGTCCCAATTCGACTGAGGTCAAACTATATAGTTTGCTGGCGAAGGCACTTAGCCTGAGTTCCAGTATGACTGAGGTAGAACTATATACTTTGATGGCGAAGGATCTTAGCCTTATAGTTCGAAAGAGGTCGAACTGTCGATTTTAATGGTGAAGGCACTTAGCCTTATTGTTCCAGTTCGACTGAGGTCGAACAATATACTTCGACGACACATGCACTTAGTCTTAGTCCCAGTTCGGCTAAAGTAGAACTATTTACTTTGATGCCGAAGGCTCTTAGTCTTAAAGTTCGAGCGAGGTCGAACTGTCAATTTTGATGGTGAAGGAACTTAGCCTGATAGTTCAAACGAGGTCAAACTATCTACTTTAATGTCGAAGGCACTTATCTTGAGTCCCAGTTCGACTAAGGTCGAACTATATACTTTGATGGCGAAAACACTCAGCCTGAGTCCCAGTTTGACTGATGTTGAACTATATACTTTGATGGCGAAGGCACCTTGCCTGAGTCACAGTTTGACTGAGGTCGAACTATATACTTTGATGGCAAACGGACTAAGCTTGAGTCCCAATTTGACTGAGGTCGAACTATATACTTTGATGGCAAAGGCTCTTAGCCTGAGTCCCAGTTCGACTGAGGTCAAACTATATACTTTGATGGCAAAGGCACTTAGCCTAAGTCCCAGTCCGACCGAGGTCCAACTATATACTTTGGTGGCGAAGCTCTTAGCCTGAGTCCTAGTTTGACTGAGTTCGAACGATATACTTTGATGGCGAAGGCACTTAGCCTGAGTCCTAGTTCGACTGAGGTCGAACGATATACTTTGATGGCTAAGGCACTTAGCCTGAGTCCTAGTTCGACTGAGGTCGAACGATATACTTTGATGGCGAAGGCACTTAGCATAAGTCACAGTTCGGCTAAGGTCGAACTATATAGTTTGACTGCAAGGCACTTAGCCTGAGTTCCAGTATGACTGAGGTCGAACTATATACTTTGATGGCGAAGGCTCTTAGCCTTAGTCCCAGTTCGACTGAGGTCGAATGATATACTTTGATGGCGAAGGAACTTATATTGAGTCCCAGTTCGACTGAGGTCGAATTATTTACTTTGATAGCGAAGGCACTTAGCCTGAGTTCCATTTCGACTGAGGTCGAACTATATATTTTGATGGCGAAGGCACTTAGACTGAGTCCTAGTTTGACTGAGGTCGAACTATATACTTTGATGGTGATGTCTCTACCAGTTCAATTGAGGTCGAACTATATACTTTGATAGCGAAGGCTCTTAGCTTGAGTCCAAGTTAGACTGAGGTCGAACTACATACTTTGATGGTGAAGGCACTTAGCCTGAGTCCTAATTTGACTGAGGTCAAACTATATACTTTGATGGCGAAGCCTGTTAGCCTGAATCCTAGTTCGACCGTGGTCGAACTATATACTTTGATACCAAAGGCACTTAGCTTGAGTCCGAGTTCGACTGAGGTCAAACTATATTCTTTGATTGTGAAGGCTCTTAGCCGGAGTCCCAGTTCGACTGAGATCGAACTAAATACTTTGATGGCGAAGGTTCTTAGCCTTATAGTTCGAACGAGGTCGAACTATCCATGTTGATGGTGAAGGCACTTAGCCTTATAGTTCCAGTTTGATTGAGTTCGAACTATATACTTTGTCGGCGAAGGCAATTAGCCTAAGTCCCAGTTCGGCTGAGGTCGAAGTATATATTTTGATGGTGAAGGCACTTAGCCTGACAGTTCAAATGAGGTCGAACTATCTACTTTGGTGGTGAAGGCACTTAGCCTGAGTCCCAGTTCAACTAAGGTCGAACTATATACTTAAAAGGCACTTAGCCTGAGTCCCAGTTGAACTGAGGTTGAACTATATACTTTGATGGCGAAGGCACTTCGCCTGAGTCATAGTTTGACTAAGGTCGAACTATATACTTTGATGGCGAAGGGACTTATCAGTTCGACTGAGGTCGATCTAGATACTTTGATGGCGAAGTCACTTAGCCTGAGTCCCAGTTTGACTGAGGTCGAACTATATACTTTGATGGCGAAGTCTCTCCCAGTTCGACTGAGGTCGAACTATATATTTTGATGGCGAAGGCTCTTAACCTGAGTCCCAGTTCGACTGAGGTCGAATTATATACTTTGATGGTGAAGCCACTTAGCCTTAGTCCTAGGCCGACTGAGGTCGAAATATATACTTTGATGGCGAAGGCTCTTAGCCTGAGTCCCAGTTCGACTAAGGTCAAACTATATACTTTGATGGCGAAGGCTCTTAGCCTTATAGTTTGAACGAGGTCGAACTATCTACTTTGATGATTAAGGTACTTAGCCTTATAGTTCCAGTTCGACTGAGGTCGAACTATATACTTTGATGGCGAAGGCTCTTAGCCTAAGTCCCCGTTCGACTGTGGTCGAACTATATACTTTGATGGCGAAGACTGTTAGACTTATAGTTCGAACGAAGTCGAACTGTCGATTGTGATGGTGAATGCACTTAGCCTTATAGTTTGAACGAGGTCAAACTATCAATTTTGATGGCGGTGGTACTTAGATTGAGTCCCATTTCGACTGAGGTTGAACTATATACTTTGATGGCGGAGGCTCTTAGCCTTATAGTTCGAACGAGGTAGAACTGTCGATTTTCATGGTTAGGGCACTTAGCTTTATAGTTCGAAGTAGGTCGAACTATCAATTTTGATGGCAATGGTACTTAGCCTTATAGTTCAAACGAGGTTGAACTATCTACTTTGATAGCGAAGGCATTTAGCTGGAATCCCAGTTCGACTGAGGTCGAACGATATACTTTGATGGCGAAGGCACTTAGCCTGAGTCACAGTTCGACTGAGGTCGATCTATATACTTTGATGGCGAAGGCACTTAGCCTGACTGCCAATTCTACTGAGGTCGAACTATATACTTTGATAGCGAAGGCTCTTAGCCTGAATCCCAGTTCGACTGAGGTCGAGCTATATCCTTTGATGGCGAAGGCACTTAGATTCAGTCTGAGTTCGACTGAGGTCGAACTATATACTTTGATGGCGAAGGCTCTTAGCTTGAGTCCCAGTTCGACTGACATCGAACTATATACTTTGATGGCGAAGCTCTTAGCCTTATAGTTCGAACGAGGTCCACCTATCCATTTTGATGGTGCTTAGCCTTATAGTTCAAAGGAGGTCGAACTATTTACTTTGATGGCGAAGGCACTTAGCCTAAGTCCCAGTTTGGCTGAGGTCGAACTATATACTTTGATGGCAAAGGGTCTTAGCCTTATAGTTCGAACAAGGTCGAATTGTCGATTTTGATGGTGAAGGCACATAGCCTGATAGTTCAAACGAGGTCGAACTATCTACTTTGATGGCGAAGGCACTTATCCTGAGTCTCAGTTCGATTGAGGTTGAACTATATACTTTGATAGCGAAGGCACTTAGCCTGAGTCTCAGTTTGACCGAGGTCGAACTATATACTTTGATGGCGAAGGGACTAATCCTGTGTCCCAGTTCGACTGACGTCGAACTATATACTTTGATGGCGAAGGCTCTTAGCCTAAGTCTCAGTTCAACTGAGGTCAAACTATATACTTTGGTGGCGAAGGCACTTAGCCTGAGTCCTAGTCCGACTGAGGTCGAACTATATACTTAGGTGGCGAAGGCTCTTACCCTGAGTCCTAGTTCGACTGAGGTCGAACGATATACTTTGATGGCGAAGGCACTCAGCCTGAGTCCTAGTTTGACTGAGGTCGATCAATATACTTTGATGGCGAAGGCAGTTACCTTAAGTCCCAATTCAACTGAGGTCAAACTATATAGTTTGATGGCGAAGGCACTTAGCCTGAGCTCCAGTATGACTGAGGTCGAACTATATACTTTGATGATGAAGGCACTTAGCCTTAGTCCCAGTTCGATTGAGGTCGAACTATATACTTTGATGGCGAAGTCTACCAGTTCGACTGAGGTCGAACAATATACTTTGATGGCGAATGCTGTTAGCCTGAGTCCCAGTTCGACTGAGGTCGAACCATATACTTTGATGGTGAAGGCACTTAGCCTGAGTCCTAGTTTGACTGAGGTCGAACATATACTTTGATGGCAAAGGCTCTTAGCCTGAGTCCAGTTCGACTGAGGTCAAACTATATACTTTGATGGCAAAGGCTTTTATAGTTTGAACGAGGTCGAACTGTCTACTTTTATGGTGAAGGCATTTAGCCTTATAGTTCTAGTTCGACTGAGGTCGAACTATATAGTTTGATGGCGAAGGCTCTTAGACTGAGTCCCAGTTTGACTGTGGTCGAATTATATACTTTAATGGCGAAGGTTGTTAGACTTATTGTTCGAACAAGGTATTTTGATGGTGAATTCACTTAGGCTTATAGTTCGAACGAGGTCGAACTATCGATTTTCATGGCGAAGGTAGTTTGCCTGAATCCCAGTTCGACTAAGGTCGAACTATATACTTTGATGGCGAAAGCTCTTAGGCTTATAGTTCAAACGAGGTTGAACTGTCGATTTTGATGGTGAAGGCACTTAGCTTTATAGTTCGAACGAGGTCGAACTATCGATTTTTATGGCGATGGTACTTATCCTTATAGTTCAAATGAGGTTAAACTATCTACTTTAATGGTGAAGGCATTTAGCCTAAGGACTTCATTTTCACCTGTTGTCTTCTGTCGTGCGCGTGCTATGGTTGTTTGCCAGACCGTAGCGTTCGAGTTGCTTCAGGGTGGTTTTCGATTCCCGGTTTTGAACACCTTCGCGCCGGTTTTTGACCTGATGCGTTATGGGGGATGAGGGATAGCAATGCTTCATACTTCTTCCTGGAGGGGAGATGCTTTGCATCGCTTCTCTACTTGTTCGGGCCGTTCGAGATCGGTAGGGAGGAAAATTTTAGCTCCAGCTGACACATCGGATTCTTCTTTTATTGATGTGTGGTCCTTGACTCTAATTCGAGTTGGATTTTCTTTCTGGTGTTTCTTTGGCTTCAATCTACAAAGAACTAGGTATTTTCACTAGGATAACCCCACAGACGGCGCCAAATTATTTGACCCAAAAGTTATCGAACACTTTCCGAGTAAATCAATCAAAATAAATCAAGGGGTAAATCATAGCCAAGCATAATTAATCACTGCATTAGAAGACAAAATCGAAACATGAGAAGATAGAATTGAGGAAAAATACATTTGGGATTGTATTAATCATATAGCTTGACCTGCCTCTCCTTAAAGAGGTTCGGGGAATTACAATCGTGTTCTTTATGGCTTTTCTCCTGGAGCATATCTATTCTTTTTGTGGATCTCGAAAAATGTCCGAAAAGTCCCCTTTCAAGGCTCTCTTCCTTGATATTTGTAGTTACAAGCTCCATGAGCTTGTCATGAGTCGTCGTAGCTGAGTCGAGGAGACGTTCTTTTGTTGCGGAGGGACCGTAGCCCATTTGCTTGTCTTAGAATCGATTGTAACAAGGTAGGGTCAAGTTCGTTCACCATTTGCTCTAAACCGATTAGGACGGGGCTGGTTCAGTAGTGGCCGTATGATTAGATTTTTTACCAATACAATAGCCACAAAGACTTTTATTGTTTACTGAATGCAACAACTATTCAAAATAGAAAACCTATAAACCCAAGTGATCTAAGTGGTTTTGACAAAAGGAAGCTACCGTCACCACCTGGTTCCCAAGTTGAAGTTGTACCTGGCGACATGTCACGACACAAACCTCGCTCCGGTCGTGATGGCGCCTCTCGTGTAGACAAGGCCAGCCAGACCATTTTAGAACACCACTTTTAAGTTGTTAATCAGTTAAATAACAGTTCAAAAATGATTAAGTGAAATTAATTAATATAATTACAACCCAACATAGCCCAACCGGGGTGTCACAAGTCACGAGTATCTACAGAAGTCTAAATACAACTACAAGGCCAGTAATATACAGAATAAAATTAAGAATCAAAGGAAGAAATCCGGTGCCGCGTACGCCGGCGGTCACCTTGCTCACTTGCAATAGCAAAATCTTCAACCTGCTCAAACTCGCTACCGGGTGAACAAATACCTGCATCTGCACGCGAGGTACAGGGAGTAAAGTGAGTACTCAAACTCAGTGAGTAATAAAAGTACATAATATCTGAGAAGCAAGAAATCACGTATAGCAACCAACATGCTGTATAGAAGCCGGGTACAATTTTCTGAGAAAATAGTGAAATCTTTAGAAATACCTTGGCTCAATTTAAATCTCGTTTTGAAAATGATCTTTTCATTAATTACGAAAATGATTTAAAAACGGTTATTGCTGATAAGCATAGAAAATCCGCCCCTCAGGCTCAAGTACAACAATATAACAAGTAAAAGGACAAGTAATTACACAAGATAAGCACGTCATAGTTTGCCCCTCGGGCTCAATATCAATCGCTCAGTACAATATCAGCCCCTCGGGCACAGTATCACATCACTCAGAACGGTATCAGCCCCTCGGGCTCACTCTCAAATCACATGGGTACCCGCGATCACTGTGGGGGTGCAGACTCTTGAGGGGCTCCTACAGCCCAAGCGCTATATCATCATAAGGCCTGAAAGATTGTACATATCAACATGAGTCCTAAAAGCCTTCTCACAAGTACACTCGAAGCCTGAAAGCCTCCTCACACATTCCTCGAGGCCTCAAAGCCTCCTCACATATCACTCGAGGCCTGAAAGCCTCATCACATATCACTCGAGGCATGAAAGCCTCCACACCTTACGCTAAAGGCCTGAAAGCCTCACTCAATCAAGAAAATATCATAAGCCCCTAGGGCATCAATAAAACAAAAGTGCTCAGCTCAAACATTAGTTCAAATATAATTTGAATCTCAAGGTTGAGTAAAAATATAGTTGAGTTTATGAAACGGTGTAATTCAATTGGACTGAGTTCAAATAATATTTCAGATAGTGAGGAAAGAGTGATAAAAATCCCTGAAGGGGTTCAAATAATTGGCACGAAGCCCAAAAATGGCAATCGGCCCAAATCATGATAATATTCACAAGTTTCAGTCAATTATGCGGTAAAATCAACAACCGGGATGGACCAAGTCACAATTTCCAATGGTGCTCTACCACGCGCTCGCTATCCGGTGTGAAAGTCACCTTAATATAGCACTACGGTGTGCAAATCTGGGGTTTCAAACCCTAAGGATATCATTTACAATCATTACTCACCTAGAATCGGTGAAATCTCTAGCTCGCGATGCCTTTGCCCCTCAAACCGGCCTCCACACGCGTCGAATCTATCCAACATCAGAGCGAATACATCACAATATGCTAATGGGACAATACCCAATCAAAAACAATAGAAAAAATAGCAAAAATCTCGAAATTAGCAAAACCCGAGCCCCGAGCCCACTTCTTGAAAATCAGAAAATTTAACATCAATGGATTCCTTATCTCGCCACGAGTTCATACATACCAAGAACTCTCACATCCGAGCTCAAATGGCCTATCAAATGCCCAAATCAAATTTCAAATTCTCATGCCCTAGCTCATCAATTTTAGGCTTAATTTCAATCAATTTTTGGCTTTATCAAATTCTCAAGCCCTAGCTCAGTAATTCTAGCTCATAAATAATCATATTTTTAACTCATAAAACTTACCACCAGTCAATCTCAGTTGAAACCCTCTTCAATTCCTCCCAAAAAGCTCTCAAGATGTTCAACAATGGAGCAAAATACCCTTAGCTCTCGGATGAAATGATACTTTTAAAATCTTCTCTGCCCAGCTTTTTTTCGCTTCTGCCGTCCTATTTCCGCTTATATGGGACTGCATCTATGACTTTTCTTCCGCTTCTGAGGAAATAACTCGAGCCCCAACCGCTTCTACGGTTACACAATCGCATAAGCGATATCACTTCTGCGGTTACCCAATCGCTTCTGCAAAACCAGCGCCCAGGTCTCTTCACCGCTTCTGCGGTCAATCCTTCGCACAAGCGAGACCGCTTCTGCAGTCCAAGCTTCACAGAAGCGAAAAACACCAGTTGCAGCAGGCTCAGAAACATGAAAATTCCAAAACTCTCCGTTTAACCATCCGAACTCACCCCGAGGCCCCCGGGACCTCAACCAAAAATACTAATCCCAACATCATTCAAACTTGTTCCGATCATTAAAACACCTCAAACAACACTAAAACCATCAATTCTCATCAAATTCAAGCCTAAGTTCTTTACAAACTTCCGAAATACGCATTCGATCAAAAACTCAATCAAAACACCTCCGAATAACCTGAAATTTTGCACACATATCCCAAATCACCTAACGAAGCTACTGCAACTCTCGGAAATCTTGCATAATACGCGCACCAAGAAGAAACAATCTGAGCATAATCAATTCATGAAAAATGACTCAAACGAAAGTGTTGTACCTCAATCTCATCAGTACCATCACAACACAAGGCAGAGACTTTGCCTCACATCATAGAAATAGAACACCTGAATCTACCTCGAAAGGTCATATATCCCCGTGGCCTTGCTACAATGCACGATCCTATCCAAACACTGTTACACATGAAACACCTCAAGTCACTATGCCCAAAATCAACAGCCACGAACAACTTGATGTTTGAAACCAAAGAAATTCATTACACCCACGGTGAAAATAGATAACATATGACACGCAACCCGATAGGTCATAACCAACACTCTATTTACCGAGCAACACCTAATTACTCTTCCCGCTCGCCTTTCACTATGAATCCCCAATAGCACCGCACCACATGTGCCCATAACCAACAAATCATAACGTCTCACAGCACCGAGAAGCAACTCAAGCTGAATACGTAGCCACGTTAGCCTGCCAACGAACTCATTACCAAGGAGTCTGAAGCTGCTCCTTCCACTACTATAACTCCTGCCGGAGACGTACAATATGGCGCCCGGCACCAGATCAATATCGAAATCCACAACCTCGCCCGGTGACATGTCCGGCCATAAAAAATGTATCTAAAGAGTCCCTCAACACCGGAACTGAACCAATGGTAGAAACCTCTGCACCGACATCCATCATGAAGGCCCAATTAAGAAAAGCAGTCCTCCCCAGCATCCGCTGGTCTTTGGAATACAAACCACTCTGCTAGAACATAATCCGACGCACTTCGCCACTCAACCCGTGGCATTTTCTGGCATAGCCTATAACGCAATAGTCTAGAATAACCCAACACTGAGACAGTTAGTATACACCCCAACATCATATCCAAAACCTAACATACCAAGAAAAGAAAGATACATCCCGGGCCTCTAAATCCTAATAGACGCTAAACGGTGCTGATACACACGATCCATAACCACTACATAGTCCGTACCTGAGAACTCCCAGTCTCCAACTCCATATAGCACACTAATCACTATACCTGGTCCCGAATTCCACCGTATGGATACATATCACACCTCAAGTACCCAATCATTCCACAAAAGATATCCTAAAATCTCCCATGTGCCATCAAACAAAATAAGATATCAGCAATTGACCTAACAAGAAAGCGCCACAATACTACGGAAGAGCCATCAACTTAATCACATTGCTCTTTTACTGAAACATATACTCTCATCAAGTCACTATGATTAGTAATACCATTTCCTTAATTATCTGAAGGTCATTCACACTAATCATCTGAAGCTCGATTCTCTAATCACCTAAGATTGCCTGTGCTACGTAAGAATTTAATGACTTCCCATTCAGAACTGAACCGTAACCTTACACACAAATCTCAATCCTCCATAACATATCGCATATACCATACCACCCTAGGATAACACGAGAACTCCATCTCCCTTACTAGACACAAACATCTACGTACTCAACTAGACAAGAACTCTCCATTGATCCTATCTAGAAGAAAAATCATTACACATCCCATGCCTCTCATATTCGTAGAAAATGCACCTCTTCAACCACGGTAGAAATCAACAAGAACTCTCTCAATTCTATTTGCATAAATTAAACTGCTAGGACGGAATCCTTTTAACTCAACCAAGCTAAGCAAGCCATCAAAACCTAAGAGCATTGCTGCAAAATACTTGTAAGGGCTCATTACCTTGAACACGTACGAAGAATTAATCATATCCTTACCATACCGATTTGGTTTACTATAAAGCTATTCCATCTATCTAATTTCCCTTCTGATTCATCATCAACTTGACATTCCCCCTTGCTGTAGCACCACAATTCCTCAACCCAGGCTCACTACACGAGACCCAAGCACAAGACCACACTGTCTAAGACCCATAAGCCACTAAATCCTCTCTCAACTATTCCCAGAAACACCATATTCCAAAATACTCTACTCTAAAGAACTTCCTGCGAATCTAAGTGCGTTACCTTTACTCAAATACCGATACATAGAATCCCATAATTAACATAAAAATTCCACAAGTCTTGATCTTTTCTAGTGAAAACACACTCTTTTACCACATACACAACCTTAAGACACCTGATTGTTACATGTAGAATCTTGAACACAATAAAACCATTCTTGAGAGTCATTCTCTCTTATTCAAACTGCAAATCACCTGACCTGATGGACATAACCACCCGTGCCTCATTGGCACTCTGATACTGCAAAATGATGTATTCATCCCAATACAACCAAGCAACTTCCTGCTCTATACGCCGAGCATCCCTTGCCAACAACACTCTAGATATTCCGCGATTCTCATACTCTATGAGGCATAATGTAACCTTTGTCACAATTTTCCTTTACTCTAGCCATAGCTAACTCACTCGCACACCCCAAACTGGAACCAATATAGCACCTAACCGTGCAATCAGCTAATCGACAGCAACCTCCCCAACTTGGCTCGAATCCATATATCAGGACATACTCAATAACCCATAACACTTTTACTCTAATGATGCCAGAATACCATAGTGAGATTAAACTCAAATCATTTACAAGTTTGTGAAAACACGGATCATCTAGTACTGTAATCCTCTACAAATCTCGCATTTATCCCCACATCAGTTGAGTCCACTCTCTTAAGTGACCCAAATTTTCAAATTTCAACACGTACTTTTCAATTACACATGAGATCTTCTAACATGCACCTAGGGATCGTGCCACTTAAGAATACTCCTCAGGAGATAACCCACCTGCTTCACCTCAATTTAGTATTTCTGCATACCTTCCCCCGTCATACACATTACACAGTCATTTAGTTTTCCTGGGTCTGAACTCATACCGCCACATGTAATACACTTCACTCCCTAACTAGGAGACATGAAAATATTCTTCACGTGCCCATACTCGAGCTACACATCAAATCACAATAGGAAACTGACACTTAACAATTCATCTATTATCCAACAGACTTCTTCATCACTACTAAGTCATATAGATACATCTCGCAGTGCTAACATACTCATCACATGGATATCCAACCGCCATTTCGGCTAATAGGGACAATACCTCAGCACCTCTGTGCTCAAGCCATAGGCAAGATCCGGCCTCAAGTCCTCCAGATTGGCCCAACATAAACTCATAAAGATTATATCTCGCCCCTTGATCGGGGAATCACAAGCCAACAAGGCACATTTGATACGGAGTGCTCTGTGCGCACACAAGCATGTGGAAGGTATTTCAAAAGTTTCTTGTCAAGTTGAATCAAGGACGCACGATAAGAATACAAGAAGGTGAAGTTTTACTGAAAGGTTTTGTAGCCTCTCAAGGAGAAATACAGACGTCTCCGTACCGATCTGCGAGACTCTACTAAACCTGCTCATGACTTGTGAGACCTAGTAACCTAGGTTATAATACCAACTTGTCACGACCCAAACCCCACTCCGGCCGTGATGGCACCTCTCGTGAAAACAAGGCCAACCAGACCATTTCAGAACACCACTTTTAAGCAGTTAATCCGTTAAATAACAGTTCAAAAATGTTTAAGTGAAATTAATTAATGTAATTACAACCCAACACAGCCCGACCGGGATATCACAAGTCACGAGCATCTAGTGGAGTCTAAATACAACTACAAGGCCAGTAATATACATAATAAAATTCAGAATCAAAGGAAGAAATTTGGTGACGCGTACGTTGGCGGTCACCTTGCTCGGCTGCGATAGCAAAATATTCAACCTGCTCAAACCCGCTACCGGGTGAACAAATGCCTACATCTGCACGCGAGGTGTAGGGAGTAAAGTGAGTACTCCAACTCAGTGAGTAATAAAAGTACATAATATCTGAGCAGCAAGAAATCACGTAAAGCAACCAACATGCTGTATAGAAGCCGGGTACAATTTTCTGAGAAAATAGTGAAATCTTTAGAAATACCTTGGCTCAGTTCAAATCTCCTTTTGAAAATGATCTTTTCAATAATTATGAAAATAATTTCAAAATGGTTAGTGTTGATAACCACAGAAAATCCGCCCCTCGGGCACAAGTACTACAATATAACAGGTAAAAAGACAAGTAATTATACAAGATAAGCACGTCAAAGTTCGCCCCTCGGGCAATATCTCAAACAGTACCAGACCCTCGGGCTCAATATCAATCGCTCAGTACAGTATCAGCCCCTCGGGCACAGTATCACATCACTCAGAAAGGTATCAGCCCCCCGGGCTCAGTATCTGTCACACAGTACAACATCAGCCCCTCGGGCTCACTCTCAAATCACATGGGTACCCACGCTCACTGTGGGGGTGCAGACTCTGGAGGGGCTCCTACAGCCCAAGTGCTATATCATCATAAGGCCTGAAAGCCTGTACATATCAACATGAGTCCTGAAAGTCTTCTCACAAGTACACTCGATGTCTGAAAGCATCCTTACACATCGCTCGAGGCCTGAAAGCCTCCTCACATATCACTCGAGGCCTGAAAGCCTCCTCACATATCACTCGAGCCCTGAAAGCCTCATCACCTCACGCACAAGGCCTGAAAGCCTCACTCGGTCAAGAAAATATCATAAGCCCCTCGTGCATCAATAAAACAAAAGTGCTCAGCTCAAACATTAGTTCAAATATCATTTAAATCTCAAGGTTGAGTAAAAATATAGCTGAGTTCGTGAAACAGTGTTATTGAATTGGACTGAGTTCAGATAATATTTCAGATAGTGAGGAAAGAGTGATAAAATTCCTTACAAATAATTGGCACAAAGCCCAAATATGGCAATCAGCCCAAAACACGATAATATCAAATAAGTTTCAGTCAAATATGCGGTAAAATCAACAACCAAGATGGACCAAGTCACAATCCCCAACGATGCTCTACCACACGCTCGCTATCTGGCGTGCAAGTCACCTCAATATAGCACTACGGTGTGCAAATCCGGGGTTTCACACCCTCAGGATATCATTTACAATCATTACTCACCTCGAACCGGTGAAATCTCTAGCTCGCGATGCCTTTGCCCCTCAAATTGGCCTTCATGAACGTCGAATCTATCCAACATCAGAGCGAATACATCACAATATGCCAATGGTAAAATACCCAATCGAAAACAATCGAAAAAATAGCAAAAATCTCGAAATTAGCAAAACCCCAGTCCCGGGTCCACTTTTCAGAAATCAGAAAATTTAACATCAATGGATTCCTTATCTTGCCATGAGTTCATACACTCGAAGAACTCTCAAATCCGAGCTCAAATGGCCTACCAAATGCCCAAATCAAATTTCAAATTCTCAAGCCCTAGCTCATCAATTTTAGCCTTAATTTCCATGAATTTCTACGTTAATTTCACATAATAATCATATTTTTAACTCATAAAACTTACCTCCAGTCAATCTCAGGTTAAACCCTGTTCAATTGCTCCCAAAAAGCTCTCAAGATATTCAATAATGGAGGAAAATACCCTTAGCTCGCGGATGAAATGATACTTTTAAAACCTTCTCTGCCCAGCTCTTTTCCGCTTTTGCGATCCCGTTTCCGCTTATGCGGGACCACCTCTACGACTTTTCTTCCGCTTTTGCGGAAATCCCAACTCGAGCCTCAACCGCTTCTATAGTTACACAATCACATAAGTGATACCGCTTCTGCGGTTAGCTAATCACTTCTGCAGAACCAGCGCCCAGGTCTCCTCACCGCTTCTATGGTCAATCCTTCGTACAAGCGAGACCGCTTTTGCGGTTCAAGCTTCGCAGAAGCGAAAACACTAGTTGCAGTAGGCTCAGCAACATGAAAATTCCAAAACTCTCCATTTAACCATCCGAACTCACCCCGAGGCCCCCGGGACCTCAACCAAAAATACCAAACCCTCCCATAACATCATTCAAACTTGTTCCGATCATTAAAACACCTCAAACAACACTAAAACCATCATTTCTCATCAAGTTCAAGCCTAAGTTCTTTAAAAACTTTTGAAATACGCATTCCATCAAAAACCCAATCAAAAAACCTCCGAATAACTTGAAATTTTTCACACACATCCCAAATAACCTAACGAAGCTACTGCAACTCTCAGAATTCCATTCCGACCCTCGGATCAAAATCTCACCTATCAACCGGAATTCACCAAAATACTAACTTCACCAATTCTATCATAATTCTACACCGGACCTCCAAAATCAATTCTGATCATACTTCTAAGTCACAAATCATCCCCAGAAGCTAACCAAATCACCAGAAATCACATCCGAACCCTCTAACTCAATAGTCAACATCCAGTTGACTTTTCCGAAATAAGCCTTCCTTAAAGAGACAAAGTGTCTCATTTTCTACCAAAATCAATCCAAATCAACTCTAACACACCAAATACTGATAATGAAACATGAATAAGCATAAAAATGGGGGAAACGGGGTGGTAACTCCTGAGACAACGGGTCGGGTCGTTACACGAGGTTGAGATCGACTATGACATGAGAGTATACGTTCTAGCATTATATAGGGAGAGGGAGACTCCATGACATGAGAGTTGTGTTGGAACTAGGGGATCATGTTAGTTAATGTTCTATATGTACCTATTTGGTGTTATATTTCAATTTATGTGTGCATTATTGTTTGATAAAATGTGAAATGCACCTACAATGATGTGTAGATCCTAATTTATAATACTCCCTGTCAAATACCGGTCATCACAGTATTATACTAATAAAAGTAACATGTTTATCTATAACGATCCAGCTGGTCATTTTGAGAAGTTACGTTCAGTTCAGAAGTTTGAGGTCATGAGTAACCTCACATAATGCAATACGACTTGCGTGCATCATTGGATCAGGTTATTGAATGGTTTAAATGATTTTAAGGAGTGAATCTCATTTGAGATGCTCGAAGTTAAAGAATTGACCAAGGTTTAAGGTTTGAGTGTTTGATCTTGAATTGACATTTCGATGGTTCCCTTATGTCTGGATGGTAATTATGGACTTAGGCATATGCCCGAATTTGCATTTGGATTATTGTAAAAGGTTTCAATATCATTTGGGGGAAGTTGGCAAATTAATGGTCTAGAATTTTTCTAAGTTTCACCATATTTTGGCTTCAAGGCTATCGGATCCGGATTTTGATTTCGGGACTTAGAATAGGTCCGTTTATGGAACTTTCCAGAAACATTCGGTGTCATTTGGAGTTGATTTGATGTAGTTCAGATGCTTGGTTGCGATTCTAGAAGTTCCTAAAGTTCATTGTGATTTTAATGCATTTTGGCATCCGATTCGTGTTTCTAGAGATTATTTATTTGGATTTTGGATTGCGCGAGCGAGTTTGTGTTATTTTCTTAGACTGATGTGGATGTTTGATTTGGAGACTCTGGGGTCAGATGAGTTTCATATTGATATTGTTCAATTGTTAAGTGTTGGTATTGATTCCATTGCATTTGCGATGTTTTTGTCGCAAATGCGAGTGTCGCATTTGCGAAGCAACCCTCACATTTGTGAACCTGGATTTCTCGGGAAGATTTCACATTTGCGTAGAACTCCCACTCATTTGCAAAGTGTTAATGTTCACTTTTGCAAAGATGCTTGCTGATTTTGCAAGGGCGGCTGTCTTTGAATTTACGTTGAATTTGGTTGCAAATGAGTGTCACACCTCCTTTCGGCGCTACCGCACCTCGCGAAGGGCGTGGTAAAGGGAGTTTTTCCAATTAAAGGAAAATCGAAACGGGATTCGTTATTAAAGATTCAGAGTCGCCACTTGAGAGATTTATGGTGTCCCAAGTCACCGATTTGAATCCCAAATTGAGGAAAGGTTTGACTCTATATTATAGTCTACGAACCAGAAATCCGGATAAGGAATTTTGTTAACCCGGGAGAAGGTGTTAGGCATTCCCGAGTTCCGTGGTTCTAGCACGGTCGTTCAACTGTCATATTCGGCTTAATTATCTGATTTTAAATACATGTTGAACCTATGTGCAAATTTTAACTCTTTACCGCTTTTATTATTATTATTATTATTTAAACAAAGAATTGCAACGTTGTGAAAACGTATCTCGAATCACGTCACAGTCAATGTACCCGTGGTTATCGATATATTTTGACTCTGTTGAGATTTGGATTTGGGTCACATAAATGTGCACCCGAGTTTAGGGAGGTGAAATTATTAAAGACGCGCCTAAAGAGACTAACATCTTTACTATTTTTTGGGGCAGGCCGTGAAATTCGCTAAACGGTCCGTCCCGAAAACTAAGTATTTTAATATATACATTTATGAGAGCCCCGCAGCTTGGGCATTTTATTTGGCGAGGCTTGTCTCATTTATTTTTAAAAGGATAATCTTAAAGTGACTACATTTTTTCTATTAAGTTTGTCTCTAAATATAAAGAAAAGGTCCTAATTAATTATATGTTTATAAGTGCGGGTCTCTTATTAGTTATTAGATTACAATAGATGCTAACGGAAAATTGCACTCGAACTCGTAGAAATGAAAAAATTGTTTTGTGCCTTATTCTATAAGCGATTTACTAAAGCTGAGATTACAATATGCGTACGAGATTGACAAAAATATTAAAATAAACTAACCATTCTCTAAATAATTTAAACTAATATTTTTAGATGATTGAGACTAATGGAATTAACTACTAAAAGATGCTATTCTGGATTCAAACACTGCCCTATACACTGCCTAATGGAATCAGATTCTTGGTAGAATTAGCTAGATAATTAAGGCTACATTGCACTAGGAAGAATGGCGAATCACTAATCCCTTAGAGTACATAGTCCTAAAATCTGTCTTAAATACAAACACTAATTAAAGATGAAATCTAAGTAACCAATCTATTAACTATTTGCTCATTATACAAATTACACAACTAACTACATTTAATTTGCAATCGACAACCACAAACTGTTGTTTAAAACCAAACAATTCTAGTTAAGTACAAAACTCCTTCATGCATTTTTATTGAGTCATGAAACTAAACTTTACAAATACTTATCACATATCTATTAACTACAGATACATCATTAATTCATCAATCAACCTAGCATTTCATTTCACTTTTACATCTCACAGCTACATCAGTGTTGATTCGAAAGTGTTCCTGGTATTGGAAAAAGAAGAAGAAACAGGAGTGATCAACAAGGCAGTAACAATATAGCAACAGCGACAACCAGTAGCAACCAGTAATAACCAGCAAACAGAAAACCCAGGGACAGATTTAAAAGGCCGAACAGAAAATCCAGCAGAACCCAATGAAACAGTAACAGCTAACCCACAGCAAACTCAGAAACCAATTGACACCCAAGAAATACCAAATGCAATCACAGGCAGAAACAGAAAGAACCAAAAGCAGTAGAACAATAGTTTTCTGGTTTTCAACCACTCAAAGAAAAGAAACTTGAAGCTTCCATGAAACAGTAGCAGACTAATGCTGGTTTTTAATAGCAAAAGAGACCTCTTTCCGGACTAAAAAAAAGCAGACCTCTATTTTCTTAGCTAAAAAAAGAAGACCCCTTATTTTGTTCAAGTCTGCATCTATTTATGCTGTTCAAAGCAACTCTGCCAGCTCTTAAAAATTATTATTCAAATCGTTTATACCCATGATATTCCCTTACAGCCCCACTACTATTTGTCCACTCTATTAATTAATTCAAAGTTATGGGTAGGTGTATTTGATTACTTCTTTTAACACCTCCCCATACCACTATGTCTTGTTCTCCACTTTTTATTAAACAAATGCATTATTTCCCACTACCATGTGTCTTGTTCTCCACTATAATATTTTAATAATACTTTAGTTCCTAGTGGACAGAGCACTTAAATTAAACAATTCTGCAAGTGGTTAATTCCCATATTACCCCCTAAAACTACTGAAATTACTGTTCTACC
This sequence comes from Nicotiana glauca, assembly GCA_026770625.1. Taxonomy (NCBI): domain Eukaryota; kingdom Viridiplantae; phylum Streptophyta; class Magnoliopsida; order Solanales; family Solanaceae; genus Nicotiana; species Nicotiana glauca. Next base: position 88,298 of record MU678219.1, read on the forward strand.
ATCGTCCCTTCAATCTATACCGAAATTAACAATTGACAAAACTGATTCCTAATTAAACACCAAATCACTACAGCTATAACCAAATCCTAATCAAATTCAATAATATTTCATGAACTCATATTGAATCACACAATATCATATCAAATGGAATAAGCTAACCATATTGGGAACCAATCCTGGTTAACTTAAACACAAGTGAATGAGCAAGAATCCAATGGTATGATGAATTAACAAACTGAACTTATATGAAACAGTATGAATCACAATTAACTGAATCGAAATGCAAACTGAATTCATATGAAGAGCATCAAACAATACACAAAAAATGAAACTATTTGAACCAAAAATACCAAATCATCACTTGAATACCTGAATTTATTCAGTCCAAAACACAACCATCAATTAATATCAACTCACAAAATCTAGTAATTCTAATTTTTTAGTTTTCCAATTATCAAACAGATATAAATGGATGAACATCATGTCTATCACTACAAAATTAAGCAACAAGTTAAAAAATGGGAAATAGGTAAAACCTGGATTGCTTTCCAATTAAACCAAAAATGAAGCAACGATTACGACCTTAGACGAAATCAACCACATCGAACTAGAATATCGGACGAAGACTTCAACTTTGACGTAAACAAAATCTATTCGGATAGCGAATGTCCTAAGAAACGATGAGCAATGAATCGTCTTAAGGAATACGATGACTGAAGACGACGACCAAACTGACCGACGACGAATATGAACAAGCTGGCTACGAACACATTGGTGAAGGCTGCTAGTTTTCAGAGCTGAAACTGGTCATTTGGTGGGTGGCGAGGCTGCTCGACGTCACGAGGAAGAAGACGACAAAGCTGGAGGGAAGCCAGGGCTAGCTGGGGATGGCGGAACTGGGCTGGTCGACTGGAGTTTGGTTGGTCGTTCATGGATGGTCGTGAAGGTGACGTTGGACGTCGAAACAGAAGTTGGTGACAACGAGTTGGAGGTGGTCGTCGTTCATGGCTGGACGTTAGGATGATGGTGGTCGTAGGTTTCGTTTGGGTGAGTTAACGTTGGTAGTGGCTGCTGGTTCATTTGGGTGATGAACATGGAAGGGGGCAGCCATGGCTAGAGGGGTTTGGAGCTTGGTGATATAGGGTGTTGTTTGGAAAAGAAGAGAAGGGGGGGGGGTGATTAGGTTTAGGGTTTTTAGGTAGTGAAAAAATGAAAAATGAGGGGGGGTTGTTTGGGTTATGGGGCAGACCGGGTCGGGTTGACCCGGTGAGTTATGGGTTGGGTTTGTGAGATATTTGGGGCATGTTAATTTGATTTGGAATAAGAGGCCCAATCCGATTTTCTTACCATTTTTGTTCTTTTCTTCATTTTAATTCCTAATTAATAAAACTAAAAATGCTAAGATTAAATTATAAAATCCGAGGTTATCTTAAAATACTAATTAACTCCTAATAATAATTATCACACATAATTAAATATCGATTGAAAATAAAATCACACAATTTGGACATTAAATGCTAAAAATACAAAAATAACATTATTTTTGTGATTTTTCATTTTTTTAAAATAACTTAATTACTCCTAATGGTAGAATAAAATCCTAAGAGTGCAAATGCGATATATTTTATATTTCCATTAATTTTAAACAAACAAACAAACACGCACAGACAAATACAAACAATAAAAGAAAAATAACACAAAATCTACAAAAATCACACACAACCCAAAACTATTTTATTTTGAATTTTTGGGAGTATTTCTCATATAGGAAAAAAATCACGTGCTTACAATGAGGACTTAGCAGAAAGTCTCATGTTTCGCTTTTTGCGATGTTTGCATTTGTGAACCCCGTATCGCAAATACGATATCTGCAGCTTACATAAAGTTGAGTATTCTAAGATTTAGCTTCATTTTAACATATCTTGAACCCTAGCCTCCATGGTAGGAAATTTTGAGGAGGAATTTTTATACCAAACTATTGGGTAAGTGATTCTAATCAATTTGTAATTATATTTCTTTATTTAATATTGCATTTACTATCAAATCCATGAGTGGGAAGGAAAATTTGGAGATTTTATCAACATTTTGAAGAATGAAATTTTGGGATTTATGAGTTGAATTGGATTTGGATTTTGAAACAAAAATAATTATACGGACTCATGGGGTTATAGGCAGTCAAGATCTATCCCTGGACCCGAGTTTTTATCGGGCATGCCCAAGGTTGACTTTTGTTGACTTTTGGAAATTGTATAAAAATTATAGCTTTGTAAATTGATATATTTTCTCTTGCATTGTTTGATGAATTTAAGTTGTCTTTGGCCAGATTGAGCCAAGAGAAGGTGAATTTGTAAAGGAAGAGCTAATTTGAGAATAGATTTGGCCAAATTGACGTAAGTGTCTTGCCTAACTTTGTGTGGAGTAAACTACCCCTTAGGATTCGAGTTGATTGTGCTATTTGTGTTATGTGAAAGCCGTGTACGCAAGGTGACAAGTGGGTACATGTGCTATATGTGGTATTTGACCAGCTTAGGGTATCTTGATTCTTTCATGCCTTTAATCGAATTGTCCTGACGTGTTATGTCTCTCATTGTTATTCTTCTCTTACATACTTTATTTGACGTTGTTAGCACTTATTGTACCCCGTACTTGTTATTTTGTCCTTACATGCTTTAGTTGAAGTTATTTCCTTTCTTATTGTCTTGTTACCTTTTTATTGTTGAGTCCCTTCCATGACTCTGTGTCTATTTGCTACTTGTCATAGCTACTTTTCTTGCACAACATAGTTTTCACGTGCTTTACTTGTCCTGTTGTTTTGTAATATTTGTTGCATTCCTTTGATTATTACGTGGTTTCTTTTTGCCGTGTACTTATACCCTTTCATTGTAGAGATTCTTGTACATTGAGTGATTGGATTATTGTATTTAAATTGCTTGTGGGTCGGGCTGTGCTCCACAATAGGTGAAATAAGAGAGAATTACGAAACAATAATACGGTGGGGTCGGGTTGCATGCCACAACAGTTGGAATAAAAAGTATTATGTGATATAGTGAAATAAGGGAGAATTTGATCATATACAGTGGAATCGGTTTGGGCACCACAATATATTTTATATGTTATTCTTAATATTAATATGGTGATATAAAGGAGGAATGTGTTTGTACGGTTGGAACGAGTTGCGTCTTGCAACGGATTGTGTGTGCTGTAATCATTGTTTCATTGTGATAGCTTTTTTGTATTTATCATGTAAGATGATGAGGACTGATATCTCTGGGTTTTCGAGAATTGAGTTGTTTTCACTGGTTTACTGCTTTGCCGTCATTTTTTATTTTCCTTTCCTATTACTATTATTTTGGTGAGCTGATTTTTAAGATGAATTCACTATGCTGAGTCATTATCCCATGTCCTGTAAAGTTGTTGGTAATACAACGGTCATAAATAAAGGAATTATTAATATGCTTCTCTTATGTAACTCTTACTTGTAGGATTATACTGGGTTGTTGTTGTTGTTGTTGTTGTTGTTATGTGACTCTTACGTTAAAACTCGTCTTTTTATTCGTATTTTACTATTCTCAATAATTGTTATATTTTACTTTAATTGATTTTCAACGTAAACTCCTCACCCTATCTAATAATTTTATCTTAATTATAAATCGTTGTTGTGTTTTTATTAAACAAACTCTAAATTTATTTCAGTAGCTATCTGATGCTTAATTTTAATTGAAAATGCTTTTCTCTTCACCCACATGATTTCTAAAATAAACATTTTTTTTTCTCATTTGATTTCCTATTTCATTCTAGGTTGTTACTATGCCTTATTGTATAAAATTAAATATCATGAATATTTTAAATTAACATTTGATACAGATACAATGTACATGGTAGCACGTGGATTTTGCCGTGCGAAAGTGATTTGAAAACTATGGGCATAAGGTGCCATGTGTGTAAGGTTGGGAAGTTGTAACATATGATCTGATATTACTAGATGTGGTACCTATGGCAATTATTGTTGAAATTCATGCATTAGGAATGATTTGATTGATTGAGTTGTCATCAGGTTCCCTTACTTGAACCCATTCATATTTCATTTGTACCTCGACTATGTTGTTGCTTAATTACTTGGTTGTTTCTCATTGCCATTCTTTCTCCCCTTATGTCAATGTTGATAGTAATTTGAAATCTTTCTACTATTGGCCTTATGTTGATATTCTTTCCTTGTTAGCTTTATGTCATATCCTGCACAGGTTTACCTGACCGGTAGGTATCTTGACTTGGCTTCGTCATTTCTCTATCGAGGTTAGGCTTCATACTTACTGCGTACCACTATGGTGACTCATGCTATGCTTTTGCACTTTTTTGTGTAGATCTAGGTACATCAGCTCGAGTTGGTTCTGAGACTTATGCCTGTACGACTGGAGACTTCAAGCTTCTCCTACTGGGTGTTTGCAGGCTCAGAAATCATCTTCTGTTGTATTTTATTTTCATTATTTCCTATTATTCTGGGACAGTGATGTATTATTTTTTTTAGTGACTCTTACAAAAGCTCATAACTTGTACTACCGATTCTGGGGTTAAATAGTAGTTGTTGGGTTCTACTATGTTGTTATAGATATTATCTAAGGTATTGCAGTTGATTTAGTTAAATTCCATTAATGATCAGCATGTGTCAAGCTTACCTAGTCCCTAAGTCTAGGTGTCATCATGACATCCTAAGGTAGTTGAATTTGCATTCATTATTGCATTGTGTTAGCTTCTAGTATTTATCTTGTGAGATACTGAGGACTAATATCTCTGGGTTTACTGATTTAGAGGATTGAGTTATTTTCCCTGGTTTACTACTTTCTTGTCATTTCCTATTTTCATTTACTATTACTGTTATTTTGGTGAATTAATTTCTAAGATGAATTCACGACGCTAAGTCATATCCCCATATCCTATCGAGTTGTTGGTAATACAACGGTCTTAGATAAAGGAATTATTAATACACTTATCTTATGTGACTCTTACCGTCATGACCCAAAACCTACCGTAGGTTGTGATGGTGCTCAACATCGTAGGCAAGCTAATGATGCACTACCAAGTTAATTATTTTTTTAATTATTTTTGAAATTATGAACCTCATTATATAAATAAGATAAAATCAGGCACACATAGAAACATGTACTTTTCTTCACCAAATTCTGAATAATAATAAATCATAAGAAGAAATGATAATAATAACATGAACTACAATAATGAACATCTACTAGGAACCCCCAAACGGTGTCACAAGTACACGAGCATCTATTAAGAAGTACAATAACAATACAACATCTATCTGGAAAGATAGTTAGGATAATGTCACGACCCCAAATCCCGATCGTGATAGCCCAACACAACTGCTAGGCAAGCCCGACCATTCTCTCTCAACCCGAGCGTAAAGCTCAAAACCAATTTCTTTAATATCTTTAAAAAAAAAAAATAGTGCAGCTATAAGTTTAGCTAATAAAATAGACAAACAAAATATCCCATTAACACTGGGAACCACCTCCCAAAGACCTGGGGGTCACGAGTCAAGAGTCTCTAACAGTACAGTAAAAGAAGACTGTAATAATACATAGTCTGGAATGTGCGAAAAATCAAATAACAAGATAAGGGAGAAGTC
>MU678219.1:101946-129047 GCA_026770625.1 Nicotiana glauca
ATCTAACAGAGCTATACCGTTTAAACCTCAGAGATATGCATATAAAGCAACGATAATCAATGCATGAGATGTAATGCAATGCATGACCACTGCGGTACGTGCAGTCCGATCTATTTGGGTACCCGCGCTCACCGTGGGGGTTCAGACTCCGGAGGAGCTCCAACAGCCCAAGCGCAATATCATAGTAACATACGCTGTGGCGCATATCCCGATCCACTATCAGTCCAGCTACATGCATACAAGCCTCACAGGCACATATATCTTACTATATTTAGTTCAGTTTATTATAAGAAAACATAGAATTAGGTGTCAAACCTCAATATTTACCAGATCATGTTAAACAGAGTTCTAATGCAGGACTGATGTCATGAAAGCATGCTATAATGCATAGAAACAATGATAACGATCCTCACGCGATCCAATTAACCGGCACGCAGCCCAAATATATTCATAACCATCCAAGTAGGTGGTTTACCGGCTCATCTATAGCCAACAACACTGTATAATGCCACTCGGTCGGACTAAGCCATAGTCCCCAATCATAATCGACCCCGCACTCGCAGTAGAGTACGTGTCTCGCCTCAATACAGCGTCACAATGTGATATACCGGAGTTTCGAACCCTCGGGTCATCATCTACACCCATTACTCACCTCAAGCCGGCCGGAAACTAGTCCGAAATGCCTTTTCCCTTCAAATTCTCCTCTCCGAGCGACGAATCTGGCCAAAACCACAACGAATACGTTACATAATGCTAATGGAACATTACCCAATCGAAAACAATTGAGAAATAACCAAAATCTCGAAACTAGCAAAACCCGAGCCCCGGGCCCGCTTCTCAAAAAATTACGAAACTTACATTTTCAGAATCCTCGTCTCGCCACGAGTCCGTACATATAAAGTTCATCAAAATCGGAGTTCATTTGACCCCTCAAATCACCAAATCTTATTTTCAAATCCCTAGGCCTAAATCCTCAATTTTTTCTACAATTTTCATGCTCAAATCCATACATAATTTATGTACTTAACTCAAAATAGTTGGGGATAACTTACCTTCACATTGATGATGAAAATCCCCTCTTGAAGCTCTCCAAAATCATCCAAACCAAATGAAATAAATGAAAGAAATGAACCAAATTCGTGTATAAAAGAATCTGCCGTGCTTCGTCGAGTTGTACCTTGCACTTGTGCTATACAAGTTGTACATCACATTGCTCCAGCAGTCATTTCCCGTCGATCATAACTTCCACTACATACATCCAAATTGCGATTTCTTTAGCTTTATGGAAAGTAGACACGAAGGGCTACAACTTTTGTGTTTTGCACCTTTTCAGATTCCTTGTATATTACAAGATATGAGCTTCCAAAGTAGCCTCCCCGAAAGCAAATTCTGGAAAACGAGCTCCACCAGTCATTTTCAATAGACCATAACTTTTCGTCGGACGTCCAAATTACGATTTATTTAGCTTTATGGAAACTAGACATGAAGGCCTACAACTTTCGTATTTTGAACTTTTCCTGATTCCTTATAGATCAAAAGGTATAGCCCTCCGAATTAGGCTACACGCTTCAGCCCAGTTTTCTGCAGAAAAAAAAAATGCAGAAAATTTCTGCAATTTTTTTCCTCTTCTTTGATCCGAATTTCATTCCGTTAACCTTCCGAAATCCACCCGAGGCCCTCGGGACCTTAACCAATTATACCAACATGTCCCACAATGCCATTCCAACTTGTTACAACCTTCGGAACGCCCAAATTAACATCAAAACATCGAATCATCATCGGATTCAAGCCTATGAACTTCAAGAACTTCCAAATTCTACATCCGATGCCGAAACACGTCAAAACTTGTCCGAATGACCTCAAATTTTGCAGACAAGTCCAAAATGACATAACGAAGCTACAGCAACTTTCGGAATTCCATTCCGACCCTCGGATCAAAATCTCACCTATCAACCGGATTTCGCCAAAATACTAACTTTACCAATCCAAGCTAAATTCTACACCGGTCATCACAAAAATATTCCGGACACACTCCTAAGTCCCAAATCACCTAACGAAGCTATCCGAACCATAAAATTCGCATTTCGAGCGCTCTACACATAAGTCAATATCCGGTTGACTTTTCCAACTTAAGCTTCCTTAAAAGAGACTAAGTGTCTCAAACCTTACCAAATCATTCACGAATGACTTCAAATTTTGCACACAAGTCACATTCGACATTACGGACTTTACCCGACTTTCGGAGTCACATTTCGACCCCGATATCAAAATTTCCTCCTTCCGGTCGAATTTTCTCAAAAACCTTCAAATTTCTATCTTTAGGCAAACGGCTCCAAAATGACCTACGGACCTACTATTTCACTTCCGATTGAGCTCCCAAATCCAGAATAACCATACGAAGCTACTCCCAGTCTCGGAATCCCAAACGGACATCAATAACACTGAAACGTATTTTAAGCCAAATTGATGCAATTTTTTCAAAAAAAAAAATGCTATCTTCCACGATAGGCACCAAAATGCCCCCGGGTTATCCAAAACCCGATCCGGGGATACGCCCAAGTTCGAAATCATCATACGAACCTGCTGGAACCTTCGGATCCCAATTTCGAGGTTGTTTACTCAAAATTCCAATCCTAGTTCGTTTTCTCCAACTTAAGGCTTTAAAAATGAGAATTTCCATTTAGATTTGACTCCAAACTTCCTGAATTTTAGTTCTGACCACACACACACGTCAATATACCTGAGATGAAGCTGCTCATGACCTCAAACTGCTGAATGACGTGTTGGAACTCAAAACGACTAGTTGGGTCGTTACAGATAAAGTGAATAACTATGATGGAGACTCCGTGCTGTGAATCATATCATGGAATGCATCTCACCATAAAGTCCTCTCTACAGTCGCGTCTACGTGCCCAAATGACCACAAAATGATGTCAGATCCTGCCCATTTAGTGCAGAAGTACAGCATGAGTACATAAATCAATATGTACCCAGTAACTATATAGACTAACCCCGAAGAGGTAGTGATGAGTGATCGACATTGACACTTACTAGTGGTCCAGTAAATCAAATATAATAAAGTAGACAAGTATGAAACATGGTAAGTACACAATGAGTAAAGATATAAGCAAATATTATCATCTACAACTGAACAATTGAAGTTCTAAACGTCAATACCACAAAATAGAGGGGGAGGGAGTGATTTGTTTGGTACCCAATTTTCTATTATCTGAACTGTAGAAGAACCTGGTTCTTCTAGGTGTTCCAACTACTGATGTTTGCGGAATAAATAATATTGAATGAAATAACACAGAAATTTTTATGCGGAAAACACCTGGTTCAAAAGGTGAAAAAACCACGAACTACTACTCAGTAGGATTTTTCCAAACTTCCACTAAAATCACTGAGCCAAAACAGCATTTATAAAACTCTTTGTAAACCTAAGGATTAACTCTAATCCCGTTGTAGCACAAAACCTCAACTATTGCGACAACTTCAACTTAGCTATAACTTGAACAATATAAGTACCTAATACAATTGCTTCTATGAAAGCTGAAAGGTAAAATTTTATACCACCAATAACAATTGAACTAGAATAAAAGACACAATGGAACTGATTCTTCTATCTCATTCAAGTAGCTTCAGGAGTGCACACTCAAATCTCACATAAATTGCTTGCAAAATCGCCTTGCTCTTTTGCTCTCAATTTAGTTTAACTTCTGCGTATGTACAATACCTGTAAAAAAGAACAATCACTATTATTTAATAGGTTAGTAATCAAGTTTGATTGGAACTCAATTGCTGATCTTCTATCGCAGAAGAGTTTATGATGATATCAAACTCTAACACTATCTTTATCCCAGATTATGTTCTCTTCATATGGGGAGACTTTCTCTCCTTATCTAATATGCAACCTTTTTTATTAGATCAGGAGATATTGCTGCTTTATCAGTAGGACTTATCTCCTTCACGTGTATCTGACATGTATAGGTTGATCATGACCGTTCTTCACAAGATGGACTTGGTTCATGACTGAGGTCTTTTGTCATTCTTCAAAACTTCATCTGTTCTTGGGCCAACAAATTCCCCCTTTTTGATGATGACAAACTCTATGCTTTTTACTGATTTGGAACATGTAAAAACTTAGCTTAACCATCAATACTAAACTCAGAAAATTCACTTATCATCAAGGACCAGGTTAATTAGGATATGAACATCACTTATTTTAGAATATGTAAAGCACAATGTCTCTTCCCCCTTTTGGCATCATCGAAAAGTTGAATACAAAGTGTGATTACCAGATTTTAGTAAGTACTCATGATACTGGGCAACAGCAAGTGCATGCATAGTGCAACCATCACAAATCAAACAATCATATTTAAACTATCAAGGACAGATTAATCATTGAACAAGAGAAAATAGAAGTTGTCATACATAGAGATGTGTTGCCACCAACAATCCACAAAAATAAGGAAAAGCATTCCAACCATGAGCAAAAAAATAGAAAGATAGAAAAATCCCTAATCTGGGTCACTGGGGTACTGAACAAGTTCAGGAGACCGGATCTAGAAGTCCTAAGGCTTGGAGGAACTAGAGGTTTGGGATTGGGTTTGGAGAAGATTCAACATGTTCTGAAGAATTCCTTCATTCTTATCCTTTTCCTTGGCAAGCTCAGATCTGAGACCATCCCTCTCAGCTTCCACTTCAACCATACGCGCCTTGAGCCTAGCTATTTCAGCATTCTTGGATACACATTCCTGAACCAGAATTCTAAATTTGTTGTTGATGGGTATCTTCTGGGATGAACCAGGTTCATTTGGGATGGAATTGATTGGATAGTCACAAGCAAGTAGATTATTGATGCCAAAGTGTTCCTTGCTCGATGCCATTTAGCATTTGTTCAGAGCACATTTAGCCTATTCAGGACTGTGGTTAGAAGAAAGCCATATGGAGTAGCATGAGCCTTGAAGCCATTAATGACTCTTTCTAGCAACTTGATAATAAAAGCAGGCCAATTGATTTGCTTTCCTCTGTCCATGCACTCCATAAGGACTAGATACACGTAGTTGGCAGTGTGTCTTCTCTCCTGTCTAGGCAATAAGCACTTGTTGATAAATTCGAATGCAACCTTGTACCAGGATTTTTACCATGCCTTCCTTGACTTCAGCATTAGCCATAAATTCAATCAGCTCATTCCCAGCTAGCCTCCCATCCATCTGAAGGACCATGTCCTTCCGCCCTTGAGCAGCTAAAGCATCCACCAAACTCCTTATTCCTGGCTCCACCAGGTCCTTTAACAGTCTACCATTCAAGCTTCTTCTTCTGCCAAATATGGCAAACCTGTCCTACTCCTTCTCAGAGTCATTTTATTCTTCTTCTTCTCCACTCTATTCTTCATCATCAAAAATTCTTGCTTGTTTGTTTTTCACTACAGATCTTGTCCTTTTGGCAAGTTAAGGTTTACCAACTTCAGACACAGAGGAAGATTTCTTGGAGGAAGTCTTGGGAATTTTGGGCTTTGTGGTAGGAACCTCCACTGATGTACCCCTTTCTTGATAGACCAGTTCTATCTCCTCTTCCTCAACAACCCCTGAGGATTCTGCAACCTTTCCCTTTCCTCAATTCATTCTCTTTTTCTTGCTTGCATCCAAAGCCTTTTGTAGCTTAGCTTCACTCTGTTTCACCCTACTTCTTGTGGCTCTACTCTTTGGCAATGAAGAGGAAGAAGGTGTAAAGGATGAAGACTTTCTTTTCTTGGAAGGCTATAGAGTATTGGGTGTTTTTGTTTTGGGACTTCTACGTTTCTTTGGGTCATAGATTGCCCCAACCTTCTTCAGTAGGTCTCCTAGGGTTTCTTTAGTAGATGTACTGTGTTCATCTCTTTGTGTGCTCAGATGAACTAATCCCTCAGCGGCTTCTCCAAAACCACTTTCCCCTGACTTCATGCCACTTTCATGTTCAACCCCACAAATAACAAGCACTTCTCTTTTCCCAGTTCCCTTCTCTTCACCACATGCACCTGCCCTCTCCTTTTCTTTTTCTAACTTATTTTTACCTCCACTCATATATATCTCAGGCAACTACACATCTCTAATGGTTCCGATCAGAACAAACCTACTATCTAAATTTCCAATTGAAAATAAACTTACCTTGGAAGGTGATTCTTGAGTCTTTTTAGAAGACCGATGTTCTTCTTCTTGAGTAGTAGATTGATAGGATTCAGACTTAGAGCGGAGCCAGATTTTTTAGCTCTTGATTTTACTTGGCTTGCTTTCAACCTTTCATTCAAAGCGTTCCTCAGAGCACCAGATGCCATAGTTTTTCTAGTAAGCATTTTTATCCTTCGTAGTCTAGGTTTTGGAGATGCACTTGGTGGAGTGGTTCAAGATGAATATGAGGGAGATGGTGGTGGTTAGACATGATCATTGATTCTTTGAGAAAATTTGGGAATTTTGGAGAAGCGGGTAAGTGAAGATGACAACAAAGTTTTGACGGTTTAGAATTATGATGAAGACTGGAGAGATGATATGTATTTAAAGGGGATTATACATTTAATAAGTAGCGGAAGCCTTTTGCAATGGTCAATTAGAGATCTAATCAACCTAAAACTCCAGAGTTTGAATGATCGATTTGGCTTCCCCAGATTTTAGGCAATATTTACGGTTTAGAGTTCTAGGCGGACGAAACTGGTTCAATGCTAACTGATAGAATTTTCTAGGAATTGGACAATTATAGGAATTCTGCTCATGATTGAGATATTAATATTTCTAATTGGTGCAGAGTATAGAAAACATACCTCAGCTTTCATATGAACCCATACTGATGAACCAGGTTCTTCATGTAGAGCTCTCTTGAGCATGCCTCAAATGCCATAATAGAAAAAATCTTTGTAAGAGATCAGTGAGTCATATAAACACATGTCACAGGAATATACTAATTAAAGTGAAGCTGAGTATGAATTAATATAGATATTTACACAACTTCAGAATTCCTAGCCAATTTGTTTTTTCAATTTTCATATTTTTTTCATTGTGCATTCTGAGCCGGACCTATTAGGTGATCTTAATCATCCCTAATTCCAACTTGTTCCTCTCAAAGTTTTCCCTACTTAGTGCTTTAGTGAAGATGTCAACAATTTGTTTATCAGTAGCACAAAATTCCATGGAGATTAATCCTTTCTCATACTTATCTCTCAGGAAGTGGTGTCTAACATCTATGTGCTTAGTCCTCTAATGATGAACTTGGTTCTTTATCATACTTATAGAACTAGTGTTATCATAGAATATAGGAATGTAACCAACTTCAATGCCAAAATCCACCATCTACTTTTTGATCGATAGCAATTCAGCACAGCAGGAGGCAACAACAACATACTCAGCCTCAGTAGTGGATAAAGCCACTAAAATTTTGCTTTTTAGTGGCCCATGACACAAGGCATGAACCAAGAAAGTGAGCCATGCCTGAGGTGATTTTCCTATCCACTAGGAAACCTGCATAATCGACATCAGCATATCCTAGTAGATTGAAATTACTACCTTTGGGATACTAAAGACACATATCAGTGGTGCCTTTCAAATATCTTAGTATTCTCTTAACAGCAGTCAAGTAAGGCTCTTTTGGATTATCCTGAAAGTGAGCACAAAGCCCTACATTGAAAATAATGTTAGGTCTGCTAGTAGTAAGATACAAAAGTGAACAAATCATACCCTTATACAACTTTTGATCAACTGATGAACCAGGTTAATCAATGTATAATTTAGTGGAAGTTGCAATGTGGGTGTCTATTTCCTTTGATTCACCAATTTTAAACTTTTTGATAAGCTCTTTCGCATACTTCTGCTAATGGATCATGGTTCCATAAGGGTTTTGTTTGATTTTTAGGCCTAAGAAAAAGTTAAGCTCACCCATCATACTCATTTCAAACTCACTCCCCATTAATTGTGCAAAATCCTTGCTTAGTTTATCAGTGGTGGCCAAAATATTTTGTCATCAACATATATTTGTACCACAAGATGATCCTTACCTTTTTCCCTTAAGAATAGGGTACTGTGAATTTTACTTCTTTTATAGCCATGTTCAAGCAGGAATTTTGACAATCGTTCATACCACGCTCCAGGAGCCTGCTCGAGTCCATAGAGAGCCTTGTCTTATTTGTACACATGCTCAGGACATTCCTTGGTATCAAACGCTGGAGGTTGTTTCACAAACACTTCTTCTTTTAGGTATCCATTTAGGAAGGCACTTTTGACATCCATCAGATGGAGAGTGATTTCCATGTGTGTTGCAAAGGCTATAAAGAGTCTTATTGCTTCTAGTCTTGCAACTGGAGCAAAAGTCTCATCATAATATATACCCTCTTCTTGACTATAACCTTGGACCACCAGTCTTGCCTTGTTTCTTGTAACTGTTCCATCTTCATCAAGTTTGTTTCTGAAGACCCATTTTGTGCCAATAATTGATTTATTCTTGGGTCTTGGAACTAGATGACAAACTTGACTTCTTTGGAACTGATTGAGTTCGTCTTGCATTGCATTCACCCAGTCTGCATCCTCCAAAGCCTCAACAATATTTTTAGGTTCAGTAATATATATGAATGCATCAAAAGAACACATATTCTTTAATTGTGATCTAGTTTTGACTCCAGATGTTGGATTAGTGATAATGTTTTCAATAGGGTGAGAACTTTGATACCTGTAAGGTTTCACCACCAACTGATTTTTGCTAGATGTTTCTCCCATGTTCTATTGTTGAGGACCAGGGCCGTTCTTTTAGGGAATTAGTTTCAATTCCTCTTTGATTAGTTCCCCTGTCAGGTTGCCCTGTATGGAAGAACATGTTCCATCACTTGTTCCTTCTTTTGGTGCTAGTTTAACTTGTGATGAGACTTCAGTTACGTCCTTTACCAGTCCAATGGCTTCATCTTCATGTTCCTATCTCTCAGAGAGAATGTTAGTTTCATCAAACACAACATGCACACTTTATTCTACACACAATGTTCTTTTATTGAACACTTTATATGCTTTGCTATAAGAAGAATATCCCAAGAATACTCCCTCATCACTTCTGGGATCAAACTCACCTTGGGAGTCTTTTCCTTTATTGTGCACAAAGCACTTGCATCCAAATGCCCTAAGATGTGATATATTTAGTTTTCTCTCGTTAAGTAACTCATAAGGAGTCTTCTCTACAAGAGGTCTAGTCATGCATCTATTTACAATATAACATGCAGTGCTTGGAGCCTTTGCCCAAAAGTCATGCATCTATTTACAATATAACATGCAGTGCTTGGATCCTCTGCCCAAAAGTTATGGGGTAGTTTACTAGAAAGAAGCATAGTCCTAGCCATGTCTTCAAGAGTCATATTTTTTCTTTCAACTACTCTATTTGGTTGAGGAGTCCTACGGGCAGAGAAGTTATGATCTATACCATGCTCATCACAGAATTTAGCAAACTTAGCATTTTCAAATTCAGTTCCTTGATCATACCTAATGTATGCAAGTTGATTACCTAGTTGTTTCATAGTTTGCTTAACAAAAGAAGTAAACATGTCAAATTCTTCATTTATAGATGTTAGAAATAGTACCCAAGTTAATCTAGAATAATCATCAACAAGTACCATCACATATTTCTTTTCACCTCTGCTCAAGGTTCTTATTGGACCACATAGATCCATATGAACCAGTTCCAACGTCTTGGTTATGCTTACTATTTTCTTGCTTTTGAAGGATGATCTTACCTGCTTCCCCTTTGCACAGACCTCACAAACTTTGTCTTCCTTGAACTTTATATTAGGTATCCCTATCACCAAGTCCTTAGAGACTAATTTGTTTAGCTCATTCAGACTGGCATGACCATGTCTTTTGTGCCACAAGAAGGGATCATTGTCCAACACACTTAGGCAGGTGAGTTCATTTTCTGACAAAGTAGAAAAATCTAGAATATAAATATTGTTAACTCTTTTTCCTTGCAAAACAATCTTGTCAGTGATAAGATTAATCACAAAACATTTGGTAGAGGTGAATGCTACAAGGTTACCTCTGTCGCACAGTTGTGACACACTGATCAGGCTATATTTCAAGCCATCTATTAAGTAGACATTCTCAATGGAGTGTAAGTCTATCTTACCTACCTTTCCAACTCTAATAATCTCACCTTTCTTCCAATTAACAAAGGAGGCATTACGTCCCTTTAAATCTTCAAATGAGAGGAACTGGTTCTTGCTTCCAGTCATATGTTTCGAGCAGCCACTATCCATATACCATATTTGGCTACTTCCCTTCACTTGGACCTGCAAAAAGAAATCCACGGTTAGTCTTAGGAACCCAAAATAGTTTGGGTCCTTTTCTATAGGCAAAGGGGTAAATCAAATTCCTTTTAGCCCACCCTGGCAGCCTATTTTTCATTTGAACCAAAGCTTTGTTCTTTTGGCTAGCCCTTTCTTTTTCATTACATTCATTTTTATAATGGCCAGTCATTCCACTTTGTGTGCGGATTTTGTTCTCAGGAAGAGTGAGATACTTGCTTTTAGGATCCCACTTGGATGCTTGAGTCCCATAGCCAAGTCCTTTATTGTTGCTACTGTGATGTTCTTGTAGCCAGGAAAGTGCATCAGAAGCCTTGTTCCATTTTCAAGTTCTGTCTAGTTCATGTTTTACATTCCCTAGATATTCTTTTAAGACTTCTATTTGCTCATCCTTCCTGTACAACTCATCCTTCATTTTTCCTAGGTTCTCTTCTAGGGTGAGTTGAGTGTGATCAACTTTTTTTTTTACCTGTTCCTAGTTTTACTATTAAGTTCTCAGACCTACATTCTAGGATACTAGTGTCAAGTTCAAGAACATGGTTCTTTAACTCAACATTTTTACTATTACTCTCATTAGCCCTAGATTCTAGATTTTTGCACCTCGCTTTTAGGATCACACATTCCCTAGACAGATCTTCCTTCTCATGGTTAATTATCTCAAACTCATCAGTTAAGTCTAGTAATAGTTCAGACAACTTTTCTTTAGACAGGAATTTAATCTTGTCTTTGAGATGAATGACACTTACCTCTGTTCATCATCTGATTCTATAAGTGCTTGTTCATCTCTAGCGTCATCTTCTGAGCCCTCATATGATGTTTCTCCCCAAGAAACAACTATATCCTTTGTTGATCGTTTTTTCCTTTTAGGTTGGACTCGTTCCTTCTTCCTCGTCTTCGTTCATTCCTTTCCTTCTTCCACTCAATTTCCCATTGAGGACAGTTCTTGATCATGTGTTCAGTCTTACCACATTTATAGCAACCCTTATTGGTCTATTTCTTAGGAACCCTTGGTTTGTTGAAGGTTGTACCTCTTGAAGAACCCTTTCCTCTCATCACATACTTTTTGAAATCTTTTGTGATCATGGCCATTTCATCATCCTCCAGATCTGAACCTTCTACTATTTTGAGAGCTAGACTTCTTTCCTTCTTGGGTGCATCCCTTTTTACGGTTTGCCTTTTCAGTTCATAGGCAGTGAGGTTTCCAATCAGTTCATCCAGCTTTAGGGTAGCAATGTTCTTTGATTCCTGAATAGCAGTGATTTTGATTTCCCAAGTCACTTGTAAGACTCTTGTCAAGATTTTCTCAACTTTGTCCTCTTCAAGGATAATTCTCCCAAAAGATTTAAGTTCATTTGTCCGTATTGTGAACCTTGTATACGTCTCCTGGATAGATTCTCCTTCCTTCATGCTAAAATTCTCATATTGAGAATAAAGTAGTGTTCCTCTTGATCTCTTTACCTGAGGAGTTCCTTCATGAGCCACTTCTAAAGTGTCCCGTATTTCCTTTGCAGTTGTACCGCTTTGATTCTGCTGTACTCTTCTAGACCCAGTCCACACACAAGCCATTTCTTTGCCTTGGCATTTTTCTCCCATTTCTTCAAAAATTTTCCGTAGGGCAGTCAGCTCTTGTCTTTTGCACGTCCATTCCTTCAGCATTCTTCTTTGTAGTTGCTAGAGGACCATCAGTGACTCTGTCCTAGAGTTCATAGTCTTCTCCTATGATGTGATCTCTCATCCTATTCTTCCACCAAGAATAGTACTGACCATTAAAGAGTGGTGGCCTAGCATTGGATTGCCCTTCCCAGTTTACAGGTGGTGAACTCATTTTGATTTTTTCTAAGGCGAGCCTCTTCAAGGATAACTCGCTCTGATACCAATTGAAGTTCTAAACGTCAATACCATACAAGAGGGGGGGGGTGATTTGTGTGGTACCCAATTTTTGATTATCTAAACTATAGAAGAACCTGGTTCTTCTAGGTGTTCCAACTACTACTGTTTTCGGAATAATATATACTGAAAATAAATAACACAGAGATTTTTACGTTGAAAATAGCTGGCTAAAAAGGTGAAAAAACCATGACCTACTACTCAGTAGGATTTTCCCAAACTTCCACTAAAATCACTGAGCCAAAACAGCATTTACGAAACTCTTTGTAAACCTAAGGATTAACACTAATCCTATTGTAGCACACGGCCTCAACTGTTGCGACAACTTTAAGTTAGCTATAACTTTAACACTCTAAGCACCTAATACAATTGCTTCTATTAAAGCTGAAAGGTACAATTTTAAACCACCCACTACAATTGAACTAGAATAAAAGAAAGACACCATGGAATTGATTCTTCAATCTCGTTCAAGTAGCTTCAGGAGTGCACACTCAAATCTCACATAAATTTCTTGCAAAATTGCCTTGATCTTTTGCTCTCAATTTAGTTTACCTTTTGCGTATGTGCAATACCTGTAAAAGAGAACAATCACTATTATTTAATAGTTTAGTAATCAGAGTTTGATCGGGACTCAATTGCTGCTCTTCTATCCGCAGAAGAGTTCATGATGATATCAAACTCTAACACTATCTTTATCCTGGATTGTGGTCTCTTCATATAAGGAGACTTTCTCTCCTTATCTAATATGTAACATTTTCGATGAGATCAGGAGATATTGTTGCATTATCAGTAGGACTTATCTCCTCACGTGTATCTCACATGTATAGGATAATCATGACTATGCTTCACAAGATGGACCTAGTTCATGACTGAGTTCTTTTGTCATTCTTTAAAACTTCATTTATTCATGGGCCAACAACAGTTAACACAAAGTCCTCAATTATTGGATGCCCCCTAAAATGGAATACATAATGGCCAATACCAAATCAACGATCACATCTCGAGTGAGGAAACTCATGAGTACGCAGAATACTTATTTAGTAATGCGCACGAATCTATTAAGGCGAGCGGCCCAATCCTATAAGAGTATTTCATAGAACTGCCGAGGCGAACGACCTAATCCCAAAGGAATATGCTACATGATACTGCCAAGGAGAACGCCCCAATTACATAAGAATGTGGTATATAATCCTACCGAAGCGAATAGCCCAACCCCATAAGATCATAATCTACCGAGGCAAATAGCCCAATCCCATAAGGGTGATTTACATGATACCGCCGAGGCGGACGACCAGAACCCATTAGTGTCACGACCCAACTTTCCCTCCATCTGGGTATCGTGATGGAACCTAGTCCTAAGGACTAGGTAAGCCTAACATATACAGAATAACAACAATAATTGACAAACATCTAACAATTTGAAAGGTAAATCTCCACAAAATTTACAATTTCCAAAACTGACGATACAAATCGTAAGCTCTACAGTGTTCGCTACAACTTAAAAAATACAACTGTCTTAAAATAATAGTGAATGGTGTAAATTTAAAACAAGAAGGTAACTCCGAAGTCTACGAACGTAGCAGTAAGTTTACCTTGAGTCTCTACAACAACGGTCCACACAGCTACTAGCGATCAAATACTTGGATCTGTACAAAAATGTACAGAAGTGTAGAAAGATCACACCACAGCGGTGCCTAGTAAGTATCAAGACTAACCTCGGTGGAGTAGTAACTAGGAACAGTCAAGACATCTACTAGTATAATAAATTGAACAAGTATAAATAACGAAAGAATAGTACATGATTTCTACATGAAACTACACAATATGACTAATCATACAGTAATTACAATAAGAAGGGAAAATTACAAGTATCAGTAGATTTCCATAATAATGAAACAAAAGAGTGAGTGGAAACACAACCTAAATCCAAAACCACAGATACAATAAGGAAAAATAATAACCTCGGATGAATTATAATGCACAGGTCTCAATACCTGAACCCTAACACTTGGCATCATATGCCCTCATAATACCTCATAACTGCACTGACGACTCAGGTGCCAAATAGAGCCATTCTTACATGAAAGGCAAGTAAACAAGGGTGTGCATCTATACTCAATAATATCAATAAATGTCTTCTCTAATAAGGGTGGTTTGCTACATGTAAGCTTGTGCAGGTGTCCTAACATAGTTCATACCAGTTAGTAAGCACAAGAAAAAGAACAGACAACACGTAGGATGTTTGCAAGGGGATCTCCCGGAATACCATTCCATAGTCCCAAAGTAAATATGCAGGGGGATCTCCCGGAATACCGTTGTGTAGTCCCAAAGTAAATATGCAAAACATGGAGATCTCACTGAATATTGTTCCGTAGTCCCAAAGTAAATATACAAAACAGGGAGATCTCCCGGGATAACATTTTGTAGTCCGAAAGTAAATATGCAGAACAAGGGGATCTCCCGGATTACCGTTCCGTAGTCCCAAAGTAAATATGCAGAACAACTAACAGAGATAATAGTTATATCATGGTGGAAACCTCGTGCATCATCACAGCAAGTACAACATCAACAATGACGATAATACCAAGTACGACAAGTAAATCAACTCAAGAAGTTTAAATCACAAAGAAACGGTAAAACTAGCTCATAAGGAATAACAACAATAGATAATACTAGGCGTAATCAGAACAACTCAACAAAGGAGAAGATAATATATAAAAACGAGCCAAGTATGTAGTTCAACAACAAGGAAGCTAACACAAGTCAAATAGTTCAAAATAAAAACATGTCAACTAAATATAGGATATCTAAACTTTTTCTAAGTTTGAACAGAGAATATGCAACGAATTCAATTAAGGATGCACATCAAAAAGATAATAATAATTTCAACTAAGACCAAACAATTACAGGAGAGATAATAATGAAATCCAATAAAGACAAGCAATTATGAAAAGATAGCATGACAATAGGAGAGGTAAAAATCTTTAGTTAAGTCAAATAGAGTCAAATAGGCAATAAGAGTGAATCACAAAGCAATTAATTCCAACTAAAGTAGGTAGAGGTGAAACTAGTAAATAGGAAACTTAATCATATCAATAATAACTTCATACTCAGTAAATATAAGGACCTAAGAATCCCTAAAAGGCCAACTTTCCACAAATAAGTCTGAGCACGCACTCGTTACCTAGCGTACACGGATTACAATCAACATAGAAGACTCAAATCCTATGGGGTATTTCCCCCACACATGGTTAGGCAAGATACTTACCCCAGGAATACAAATCGATACTCTAAGATGAACTTCTCGGGTGAAAAGACCTCAGAACGGCTCAAATCTAACCAAAATAATTTGAAAGAACAAATAACACTCATAAGAAACTATTGAGGATCGTAAGGTCTCAATCTTTAACAAAATCCAAAAATCGATCCAAAAGTCGACCCTCGGACCCGCACCTCGGAACCCGATAAATTTCACAAAATTCAGACACCCATTCCAAGATGAGTTCAACCATACAAATTTATTGAATTCCGATACCATTTGGTCCCTCAAATCAAGATTTTTCATTCTGAAAACTTTCTTCAAAAATCACCATTTTCATCAACTCAAAACACAAATTAAATGATAAAAACAAAGATAAAATCATGATATATAAAATTCTAGGTGAAGAACACTTACCTAATCGCTTTCTTGAAAAACCCAGAAAGAATCACTCAAAAGCGAGCTCTACAAGTCAAAATATGATAAAAATGGCCTAATCCTTGATTTGATATATTCTTCCTGCCGAGGTAATTGTACATCCCTATCACGGAAAATGAGATGCGATCACAAAGAAGAAATAATGGTTGCCACAGATTTGTACTACCTGATGGCAGACAGAACAATGTGATCGCGAAAAAGGAGAAATGCTGAGGCTAATGCTGCACTACATGATCATGAGTTGATGCATGCGACCCCAAAATAGAGAAGGGATTACTCCAGCTATTACGACTAAGCTATGTGATCGCGAAATTTGAGATGTGAAAGCGAAGAAAAAAGAGGCATAACTATGTGATAGCAGACTAGAATATGCAAATGCGAAGAAGGAAAATTGTTAGCCACCAAATAAGCCTTCACGATCGTAGATATACCTACACGATCCCATAGAAGGGGACACCAGAAGACAGAACACTAGTTCAAAATAAGAGGGAAAAAATTCACGTAGCCCATCCGAAACATGCCTGAGGCCCACAGGACCCCGTCTAAACACATAAGAAAGTTCAATAACCTAACACGGACACCCTTAGGGTCTTATATCACATCAAACAACATAAAAATAATGCAAATCGCGACACAAATTAAACTATAAACTTCCAAGTCTTCCAACTTCAAAAACGAGTGCCGGAATTATTCAAACCAATCTGCAATGAAGCCAAATTTTGAAAACAAGTCGAAATAACATAATGGAACAATTCCTACTCTCGGAGTTGCATTCCGACCCAGATATAACAAAAGTAAACTATAGGTCAAACTTCTCCATTTTCCAAACTTCAATTGTTTTCAACTTTCGCTGAAATATCTCAAATTACCCTACGGACCTCCAAATATGAATTCGGATGTGCGCCTCAGTGAAAATCACCATAAAAAGCTACTGGTACCATCCAAAACTCATTCCGGAGCCGTTTACACAAAAGTCAAATTCTTGTCAAATTCTCATAGCTTAAGCTTCCACAACTAGATTCCTTCTTCCAATTCAACTCCGAATCATCCGATAACTAAATTCAACCATGCACACAAGTCGATACACATAATATGAAGTTGTTCAAGACCGTATGCCGTCGAACGGAGCATAAATTTTCAAAACACTGGTCGGGTCGTTACAATTTGACTAAGAAGCATTAGCAGGTCCTTGACCCCACTCACAATTTGGATGAATACACACTGTCGATGGCCCCTTTTTCTAAAGGAGAAATCCGGTTTACGAGATTTGGGTGGACAACTCTATTCCTTTCGGGAATTTGGGTTTGAGATTTAGAAGAGTCGCCACCTAATAATTAAGTGCATTAGGACACTAAGAAATTAAAAGAGTAGAAGAACCAGAGAATGGGTAAGGGCTTGAAATTATCTGAGGGGGAAGGTGTTAGCCACCACCAAAGGTCCACTAGTGTGGTTCCCGACCATGCTACAATTGTGACTTTAAAGCAAGTAAGCATACAAAAACCCTTCCACATAATGATTACAAGTAGGGGAATGAATAAAGGTTAAATAAACATGTTAAAGTTTGGGAATAGGTGGTTTCCGAGTTGTTTAAAGAATATATATTAGTGCAGAAAAATGGGGATCAAATAACGAGTGCAAACAATTAGACAAAGAAGTGAAATGAGCGGAAATTTAAAAAAAAAAGAAAATAGTGCTGGAAATTCCAAAGAGGTTAAATGATTTAAAGCGAAATACAAGGTTTAAAGAACTGGAAACTTGACAGTTTAAAGAAAATAAGAACGTAAGTACATAAGGAGGGAGGGGGTTTTAGGTTTACAAATAACATGGATCATTCACGCAGGAATGAAGAACTTATAGGCAGGATTTCTATATATACAGTAATGCAGGAACTTAGAGACATGATTTCTATAGGCAGAAAAACTTATAAGAATGGTTTCTAAGATGAGAATATAGAAGTGCAGAGAATCTTATATACATGAGTTCTAAGTTGAAAATGCTGAAATCAGAAAATCCTATTTGAGGTTTTCCACCCTCTGCATAAATTCATCCCCATCCCTTTCCACTAGTCATCCCCAATAGTTATTACAAATTATTACAAACCTAAATGAATAGGAAAAGTAAAAATCACATTAGAAAACCCAGTTATAACCAAACAACCTAATTCAGACTCAAAGTCCAACAATATGAGATAAACAAACTTCCAGGATCAAATTTCCAAAAGCCTTTCTCATCCTTTGGGTGTGTCAAAGTTCCAAGGAGCTTTGTGAACTCCAGGAAGTGCTTATAACCAATTACATTGCATAATTAAGATTATGGTGAAGTGTGGAATGGTCAGTCCTCAAATGTCCATGTTTAGAGGGATCTCAAGGTCCCAAAGTAAGGCTCATAGGAGGGGGCAGAACTTAGAGTCTAAGAGTAAGTGTAAGTGCATGTAGAGGGAGTTAGGGAAAGTCATGGCAGGCTGGTGGTCATGCCCATCAATTATGAGTGTTGCCACATTTCTGACCAGCCTGTTAGCCAAATATTGGGAGTTAGGATGCATTGAGGATCAGGTTCTGTCCTGGGCAATAATTTTGATACTTCTAGGCCAAGAACCTTAACTCAGAAACATAAAGGGGAATAGGGGGTAGGAATTCAAAATAGAAACAGATGCAAGGAAAGAACATACATAATTTAATAACTAAACATGAACAACAAAGTAAACAAGAATGCTGAAACTATAAAGTAAACACATAGAGATGAGGCAGAAAAATTAAATTTGACATACCAGTTCCAGGGAAAACAGGTAAAAACAATAGTCATGAAAAGCCAATTTGTAAGCAAACAATTCCAAAAGATCTCAGAAAAGCAGAGTGTTAAGAGAGTATTGAACTCAAAGCAGTAATGTAAGTGTGTAAGTTGAAAGTAAGAAGTTCGAGGTATTGAACTTGTAGTGTAAGTGCGGAAGGGTCATGCCCTTTTTATAGTGCAGAAAAAAAGTAAGAAAAGGTAAGAAATAACATTGAAATCACTCTCCCTATAGTTAAAGGATTCTGATTTCAACGAGAAAAAGTCAATTAGGGAAAGAAGTTTTAATTAAAACCTTTTCAAAGAAGCACTAAAAGGGGTAAATACATAGAAGTTATTTAAGGAAAACAATCAATGGTACACTATTTGCGATAAATATGGAAAGGGAATCAATCAAACATCTAGTGAAACCAAAATTACAAGTTCAATTTGAATAAACCAAGTCAGAAAAAGGTAAAGGAGGTTCAATCAAAGAAAATCAGCCAGGCCTTATTAAAAGGATTTCGAAAAAAGGAATCAATCAATTAGTTGAAAAAAAGCCTTTTGAAAGCAGAGTAGTTATATATAAAGCACACAAATATGTAAATCAAGATGGGATTGTCAAATTATTTAGAAGAGAGTTCAATTAAAGAGAGGTTTAGAATCATAAGCAAAAAGTTGTACAAGTCCAATTTGTAGACTCACGGGGTGTCTGAGAGTCCAGGGTCCCAAGGAGGAACCCTAACTCGCACACAAGAATCAAAATTTCCAAGAAACCCCCAAATCTTAGGGTTTCGAATTGAGTCAGAAAATAGAGATGAAAAAGCAAGCCGCTTGATAGAGGCTCAGGAGTTTTTTCCAAAGACTTATGAGAAACAAACAGACAAGATACACAGTTAAGAGAATGGAGAACACGTTTGAGAAAAAACTCAAAACTTAAACAAGTTCAGAAGAAAAGATACAAACTTAGGCAAAAATAGATGAATCATGCTTAGTAAGAATACAAACATAGTCCAGTAATGCCAATAAAATCAAAGAACTCAATCGTAAACACATATAGCAAAGATTAACATGTGAGCATCGGAGAAAAGAAAGTAGAAGAAAAGTACATACGTAGTAAAAGAAGTCGGACAAACACACATAAAGAAAGACCAAAAATAATCAGAAAGATATTTTGAAGAAACTTTGCGAAAACCTTAAATCGAAATTAAATGATTTTGAAAAAAAGAATTTGGGGAAAACCTTTAAAAAGTTCAATAGAACACAGACATGTTCCAGATATAAGAGAATAAGCAAGTAAAGAACCTCAGACAGCTTAGGGATTTAGAGAATACCCTAGAAATGAGAAAGGTCTTGAGGAAAGTTAGATCCTGAGTCGAAAAGGCTCATATTGCTTGAATACGACAGAGTAATGGCCGGAGAAGCCATAGATCTACAAATATGAGAAGATCTTGAAGAGAACCATCGAACTCGGGCTTCACAGCCTTGAATTGCTTAGGTCTAATAGTGAGAAAGGGTGAGTACAGACCATCCATGGCCTGAGACTCCATGGATTCCAGTGAAAACATGATGAAATAAGGTGGGAGACGATTAGGGTCCAGGAACGTTCGAGAGAGTTTGAGAGACGAAGGGGTTCAAAGGCGGCGTTTTAGACTAAATGAATTAAGTTAGGGGGTTTGGAAATTAAAAAAGGAAAGGGAGAATTATGGTCGTTGATCAAAATGATAAGAGGAGCCGGACGGGTGTTTTAATTGGTTCAGGGGTCGTGTAATTTAGGGATTAGGTTGGTCCGATTTGGGATTGAAATTGGGTCAATTTAAGGTTAAAATTGAAAGGTAAAAAAGGGGCTGTAATTGAACTAAAAATGGGGATAAATATTAAATAGCCAATTTTCCTTTTTATTTTATAAAAATAGTGAAAATAATTTTAAAAGAAAATTAAAAGTACTGAGCAAACAAATAACATATAAATGCCAATTTGAAAATACTGGAACTAATTTTACAATTATAAAATGCAATTAATCTTAAAGTAGGCTATAACTGTACTTATATGCAATTTAGTCTTTTATACACCAAATAAATTTGTAAAAATATACAAAAATCACCTTAATCATATTTTGGTGTAAATATGAGAATAAAAATAAATAATTCACCAAAATGATAATCTTGGAAATAATTATTGGATTTTGTACTGACAAAATAGATAATAAATTGATTTTAAAATCTTTAAAAATTAGGAAAAAATACAAAAACTCTTGGGCATGTTTATATATGAATGTACATTCTATTTTGAAAGTATTTTGTATATAAAAATACATCAGAAAAAATTGGGTACCAACATCTGCCCCTCTTTACCCGAAAAAGATGAAAAAGTTATAGAGTAAAGATATGATGGCCAATTTTGACCGAACGAATAATTTGAAGAATTTTGACCGAGATTTGGTTCCTGAGCCGCTTACATATCCTTGGTTTTATAAGAATCAGGCCATATGTAGTTCAGGACCCGTCGGCGGAACATGCCGATGGAAATTTTTCCGAGATATTTGGATTGGGGTAGCATTGCTACGAGTATAAAATGGCTACGGAAACTGGAGCGAGATTGCTCCTACTGAAACGGCCGTTGTTAGCCGGTTCACCTGCAAATAAAAAACACGAGCGCATATGTTGTGCATAAATTTAAACATGATGCAACTTCCCGTTGGACCATGAATGCTGTCTGCGGACGGTTAGGATGACGTCCTCGGACTATGGTGTCCTGGGCCATGAAACATATAATAAAAGATTCGTAGGCGATGAAATAATTCTATCGGTCTATGATAATGATGCCTCCGAACCATGATGCCTTTGAATAATGCTATGCAGAAATAAAAGTGGGGTCCTCAAGCCATGACATGATATTCTCGGGCTATGAAAATGGTGCCTCTGAACAATAATGCCTTTGGACAATTTTGGCAATATTTTAGCCCATGAGATGTTGGATTTGGCGATCTTTCAGCCTATGCAAGACGTAAAAAAATAGCAATATTTCAGCTGATGTAAAGCGTAAATAAAAATGGCGATATGTCAGCCAATGCAAGATTTAAATAAAGTGGCGATATTTCAGCCGAGGCAAGACTTAAACAAGAATGGCGATATTTCAGCCGATGATGATGAAGACAGAGCTTAGTCTCGCAAGGTAGAATAGTAGCCTTATACAATTATGGAGACGAGGCTTAGTCTCGGAAGGCAGAATAGTAGACTTATGCAATGCAAGGAATGCAAATGGAGGTAGAGCTTAACCTAGGAAGGCGGAATGGTAACCTTATGCAATTATGGAGACAGAGCTTAGTCTCGGAAGACAGGATAGTAGCCTTATGCAATGCAAGTAATGCAAATGGAGGTAGAGCTTAACCTCGGAAGGTATAATAGTAGCCTTATGCAGAAGATGAGAGACGAATAGTAGTGAGAGATTCTTAGCTAATAGCAGATAGTTGGTTGCCAATTGCGATATTGTAGCTGCAGGGGACATCGTGTATGGATATTAGTTGTGAAGCAATAATTTCGAGAGTTGTATTTTTGAAAGTACGAGTGTATAAATGTATTTAATGATTTGTGACTTGGGTGCCTGCATTCAAAGAAAGATAGTGAGTTTTGTAAAGGAACTGGTTAGTTCATGTTCCCGCTGGCTTCGCTTGACAGGCTCAGCTTTGTTTATGGTGATACTGTAGGAACCCTTGGGGCAGCGTTGTTAAACAAAGTGATTTCAATTATAGGCATGCATGGGTTTTGTTAAAGGTATGATACATATATATTTGAAAAATAGCTTTTAGATGAACCAATGACCTCGATGTGATTCAAGACATTGGAACCTTTCTTCCTACATAATTTTGAGGGTCCTCCTCAAAATTATGCCCCAGTTTCCAATTGCGGGGGGGAAGGGTGTCGACGCCCTATTTTTCCCTCCATCTAAAGAGCGAGAAATCGGGTTTACGACCTTTAAGAAAGACAACTCTATTCCTGTTTGGGAATTGGGTTTTTGATTTGGAGAGTCGCCACCTAATGATTATAGTGCACTAGGACACTTTAAGAAAGAACTTGAGATAAAAAACCAGAGTTCGGGTAATGGCTAAAAATTATCTCGAGGGAAAGGTGTTAGGCACCCCTCAAGATCCACTAGTGTGGTTCCCGTCCATGCTACAATTGTCACTTTAAATACAAACAACAAGTAGACAAGCAACCATTGCAAATGCGAGAAAACTTTCACATAATGATTGCAAATAAAAAAAATACAAAAGGTTTAAAGAGTGCTGAAACTTGGAAGAAAATAGTTTTATAATTAAAGAAAAGATACACAAATAAAGAGGAAGGAGTCGAATAATTGATGCAAGTAACTTAAAAGAAGTGAAAGAGGCGGAAGTTTAGGGAGAAACAATACTAAAATTCAGACAATTAAAAGAGAGATTTTTCATAATAGGTGCAGAGAATTGAAGTGAAAGAAGAGGTTAAAGAAACTGAAAACTAAACATCTTTTAAAATTCTAGAAAAATTAATAAAGAGGGAGGGGGTCCTAAGTTTATAAATCACATGGATCATCCATACAACACCGGTACCCAATTGTACGCATAGTGTTATCGTGTGATCATCATCTACATGTCTACCCTTCTCCACCCCGTTAAGGTATTAAAGCGCGGAATAGCATCGTTACTTATTGCATGCAATTACCCATCCCAATCCTATTAGTACCGGAGGCAAATGGACTTCTAATCCAAAAGGGAGAGGGGTTTGGGGGCTTCTAAAAGTTTTTAAAAGGACAAAATGATAAGGCATCAATAAAAACACATAGTGCAAATAAAGGGGAAGCATGCAAGCAAATAGGGCTCAAAATACGCCTCCATAAATCAGATAAAAGTCATATAGTTTAGCATGTCTAACACGTACTGATTTGGTCTTAAATAAATAAAGCGACAAGCGGACTTGTTCAACGCATATTTTTGACGGAAAGTCTACGTTAGGCTCACTCGAATGCAGTTGACTAAAACCGATCTGATTGATTAATTAATCCTTTTGTCCAAGTGTTGGTTAGAACTTGGCATGATATTTACTGATTTTAGAAAAGAAAATGCAAACTGATTATAGAAAAGGGTTACCAGTTTTAATAGAATAATACGAGTTCAACAGTTGATATTGCTTTTAACGAATGAGACAATTCAGATCCGAGATTTCCTATAGGCATGCTTTCTATACATTTACTGGTTTTGACACCTTTTCAGACGTTAATAGAAGTACTATGAACACGGTATCTATATGCAGCTTTTATTATTAACCATATGAAATGTTTGCCGGATGACGTTTACCTATGCAGAAATGCAGGAGTCCATAGACAGTATTTCTACATGTGGATTTGCATAACGATTGGAAGTTAATCCAATAGGCAGGATATCTATGTGTGAAGTTGAAGAAATCAGGAGCTAAACCCTATAGGCAGGAAATCTATGTGCTTTATTACAGAAATTAAGTGTCAAATCCTAGAGACATGTTTTCTTCGCGTGGAGTTGCACAAATCATAATAAATCCCTATAGGCATGATTTCTACCCTTAGTGCATAAAAAGTAAACCACATCCCCCTTTTTTACTAAATCCCTGAGTTTATACAAATTATTACAACCCAAAAGAAATAAAATTGGAATGAAAAAGTACATCAGGAATCATCAGCTACATCAAAGCAGCCTAATTTAGACTTAATGTCTAATAATATGAGATTGAGCCACTTCCGAGATCCATATTTCCAAGCCTTCTCTCATCTAGGATGTTTCAGAGATCTAATGGATTTCAGGAACCCCAGGCAGTGCATACAACCAAGATGTTAATCAGAAAATGGAGTTGTACATTGTGGAAGGGCCAGCCCTTATGTGTCCAAGTTTAGAGTAAGCTCAAGGGTCCAAAGGCGAGGCTCACACAAGAGGGGCAGAACCTAAGTTCTAAAAATGAGTGCAAGTGCAATAAAAAGGGGGTAGGGAATACCCAGGTAGGCTGGTGGTCATGCCCAGCCATAAAGTAGACTGGCACACCCCTGACCAAACCTGTTGGTCAAACATTTAGAGAGTAAAGACCTACTGGAGGTCAAGCTATGGCCTGAGCAATAACAAGAATACTGTCAGGCCAAAGCTATTACTCAGCACACAAAATAAGGGAATAGGGATGGGAAACTGACAAAGCTTAGGGCCCAAAGGGTCCAGTTCATATCCATGGACAATAACTTCAAATATTGCCATGTTTCTGAACCATAACTTAAAGCATATAAGGGGATGGGGGGTTTGGGATTCATAAGGTAGAAAATAAATAACACGTGACTCAAAAAGTGCACACATAGATAAACATTATACGAGGGAAAAAGAACATATTACAGCATGCTAGTAACATATCTAGACTGCGGAAACATGAGCAGAATTAGACATGAAAGAAAACATGTTGTTGTTGAGGCTTGTTAATTAACTAGGACATACCAGTAGAGAAGTGTGATGACCCGACCCGTCGTCTTATGTGTTATAGCTCTATTTTCCCCTTATTGTGTTACTTCATGTTTTAATATTAGTATTAGAGTCGATCGGGTGTAATTGAATTGGTTTTGGTTGAAAATAAGGCACATAGCCTCTTAGAAGGAAGCTTGTTTTAGAAAAGTCAACCGAAAGTTGAATTGTGAGTTAGACGGCTCGTAATTGAATTACGATAATTCGGTTAGCTCCAGGTGATGATTTAAGGCTTAGGAGCACAATCGGAAGTAATTTTGGAGGTCCGGTGAAGAAGTTAGCCTATTTTGGCGAAGTTAGTATTTTGGCGATTTCCGGTTGATAGGCGAGATTTTGATCCGAGGGTCAGAATGGAATTCCGAGAGTTGCAGAAGCTTCGTTAGGTAATTTTGGATATGTCTACAAATTTGCAGGTCATTCGAACGTTGTTTGGTTGGGTTTTTGATCAAAAGCGCGTTTCGAAAGTTCTTGGAAAACTTAGGCTTCGATTTGATGAAATACGATGGTTTTGGTGTTAGTTGAGGTATTTTGATAATTGGAGCAAGTTTGAATAATGTTTTAAGATGTGTCGGTACTTTTGGTTGAGGTCCCGGGGGCCTCGGGTGAGTTTCGGGTGGTCTATTGGGAAGTTTTTGGACTTGAAGAGCTACAGAAAAATGCAGCAGCTGTAGCAGAGAATTTTGGCCAATGCGATCGCGTAGGTGTGATTGCGATCGCATAGAAGGATTT
Source organism: Nicotiana glauca (assembly GCA_026770625.1). NCBI lineage: Eukaryota > Viridiplantae > Streptophyta > Magnoliopsida > Solanales > Solanaceae > Nicotiana > Nicotiana glauca. The sequence goes on from MU678219.1 coordinate 127,834, forward strand.
TTGGGTGCCTGAGTTTTGCTCTTCGCTTTCGCAGCCTGGGGCTCGCGTTCGCATAGTTCTGAGAAGTTGTGCTCTGCGTTCACATTAGAGTATATGAGATCGCTTAATAGGAATTTAGGGTCCAACTGAGTTGCTCTCTGCGTTCACATGAGTTTGGCCGCTTTCGCATAGGCCATGTTGAGACAGTGGGATTTTTGTTCATTGTGATCGCATGGCTTGGGCTGCGATCACATAGAAGGAAGAACTGTAGCGGACAGAAGGGTTTTAAATATTTCATCCGCAAGTTTAAGTCACTTTTCCACCATTGTTGAGGGTTTTGAAAGATTTTTGGGAGTAAATGAAGCGGGTTTCGAAGACGATTGATTGGAGGTAAGATATTTGAACTTAAAACTGGATTATATTGTGAATTTGGTCGAGAAATTCATGGAAATTAAGCCTAAAATTGAAGAAAACTAGGGCTTGAGTATTGATATTTCAAATTGGGATTTCACAGGTCATTTTTGGTCCGATTTGGGTGTTCTTGGCATGAACGGACTCGTGGCGAGACGAGGATTCCGGAAATGTGAATTTTAAAATTTTTCGAGACGTGGGACCGGGGATCGGGTTTTGCAAATTTTGTGAATTTCGATATTTTTCGATTGTTTTCGATTGGGTAATGTCCCATTTGCATATTATAATGTATTCGCTCTGGTTTTGGTTAGATTCGACGCGTGTGGAGGCTAATTTGAGGGGCAAAGGTGTCTCGAGCGAGGAATTCCACTGGTTCGAGGTGAGTAATACTTGTGAATGATATCCTGAGGGTTTGAAACCTCGGATTTGCACATCATAGTGCTATATTGTGGTGACTTGCATGCTAGATATGAGCGTGGGGTAGAGCACCGTTGGGGATTGTGACTTGGTCCGTCCCGGTTGTTGATTTTACGACGTAATTGACTGAAAAACTACTTGATGCTATCATGATTTGGGCTGATTGCCATGTTTTGGGCTTCGTGCTGAATAATTGAATACTTCAGGGATTGACATCACTATTTTTGCATTGCATTGCATATTATTTGATCGCAGTACAAAGTTCTAAATACTGTTTTGCAAACTCAGCCATCTTTCTAAGTTTTAAAACTTAAATGACATGTTAAATGTATTTCGAGCTGGAAACTTTATTTTGTAAATGCCCAAGGGGCTTACTATATTATTTTCTGGACTGATTATAAAGTGAC
>MU678219.1:131707-147677 GCA_026770625.1 Nicotiana glauca
AGCCCCAAGTTATGGGCGCGTGAAGAATATTTTTCATGTCTCTTAGTTGGAAAGTGTACATTTCATGTGGCGGTATGAGCTCAGACTCAGAAAGACTAATTGATTGTGTAACGTATATGATGGTGGAAGGTATGTTGGGATATTGAAATGAGGCAAAACAGGTGGGTTATCTCCTGCGGAGTGTTTTGAGTGGTATGATTCTTATGTGTATGTTAGGAGATCTCCTGTGTAATTGAAGGGTATGTGTTGAAATTTTAGAAATTGGGACGCTTAAGAAAGCGGACATAGCTGATGTGGAAATGAATGCAAGGGTTGCAGAGAATGCCAGTGCTAGATGATCTTTGTATTCATAAAACTTGTAAATGACTCGAATTTAATCTCACTATAATGTTGTGGTTTCATTAGAGTAAAAGTATTAAGGATTTATTGAGCGTGTCCTGGTATTTAGCCTCGAGCCAAGTTAGGGAGGTTGCTAATCATTAGCTGATTGCACTGTTAGGTACTATGTTGGTTCTGTCTCAAGGTATGTTGGCAGATCAGTTCTGGTCGCAGAAATTGAGCCGAGAATGGCGCGTGTGAAGAAAAATTTTGATAAAGGTTATATGGTGCTTCGTAGATGTGAGAAAATACTAGGATGTTTTGAGCTGTTGTTGATAAAGAATGCTCAGTGTATAGAGAAGGAAGATGGTTGTTTGTATCTGTATGAAATCATATTCTGCGGTGTCAAGGTACTAATAAGGCACGAGTGGTTCCGTTCATTTAGGGTAGGGGAATTACAGCTGAATAAGAGTGAATGACTCTCGAGAATGGTTTTACTGTGTTCAGGATTTTGCATGTAACAATCAGGTGTCTTAAGTTTGTGTATGTGGCTAGAGACTGTGTTTTCATTAGAAAAGGTGAAGACTTGTGGTACTTTGTGTTAATCATGGGATTCTACGTATCCGTATTTGGAATGTAATGGTAAACGAATTCAGAATCGCAGGAAGTTCTTCAAGTAAAGCATTCTGGAATGTGGTATTTCTGGGAAACGTTTGAGAGGGTATTCAGTGGCCTATGGGTCTTAGACAGTGTGGTTTTATGTGCGAGTCTCGTGTGGTAACCTGGGTTGAGGTGTTGTGGTGCTACAACAAGAGAGAATATCAAATTAATGACGAAGCAGGAAGGAAATTGTGTAAATAGAATGGCTTGTGAATAAAACCAATCGGTATGGTAAGGATATGATTAATTATTGTATGTGTTCGAGGTAATGAGCCTTACAGGTATTGTACAGCAAAGCTTTTAAGTGCTGGCAGTTTGCTTAACTTGGTTTGGGTAGATGGATTCAGTCCTGGCAGTTTAGCTTGTGCAATAGAATTGGGAGCAAGAGTTCTTAATGTGTTTTACCGTGGTTTGAAAATGAGTATATTTCCTATGGGTATGCGAAGCATGGAGTGTGTAATAATTTTTCTCCTATATGGGAATCATTAAATTTTTGAGCAGCACGGGCAGCTGCAGGTGAATAAAGAAACGATCTTCTGACGATTAAGGAAAATAGTACTGTTACTCTAGTGATTTGACGGGGGTTTATGTTCAGAAAAGGGGCAAGGTAATAAAAAACTGATAATATTTGGTGGAATTGCGGTTTTGGAAATTGGAGATCTGAGTGGATCTTTCTTTGCTTGGTATGTTCAATTTGGGTTATAATATTAGATTGCATACTAGTTATCTCAATGTCGGGTTGTCTAGACTAATGAATTATGGGCTATGTCGGATTATATGGCAAGGTGCATCGGATTATGTTCTAGCAAGGTAGCTTGTATTCCAGAGACCAGCGGACGGCTGGCAAGCATTGCTTTATTAATTGGGCTTTCGTGGCGGATGTCAGTGCAGAGGTTTCTACCATTGATTCAGTTTCGGTATTGAGGGACTTGTTCGGATGCGTTTCTTGCGGCCGGGCATGAGACTATATGTGTTTATTGTAATGAGCAAATTTGGCTCGATGTGCATCTCCTGTAGTGAAATATATATATATGGATCGAGTGGCACGCCGCCACGGGTATGTTATCTGGATCGGGTTGCACGCCGCAACAGTGTGATGTTGAGAATAGTTTTCTATATGTTACCATGTATGCCTTACTTGCTGGTTTCAGAGGAAAGTTCGTATTGGGTGTTGCTCGACGAGTAGCGCATCGGTTGTGTCCTTTCAGGATTGAATAATATATATTACTTGCTTCACCTTAGGTGTGATGGATTGCTTGGTTTCGGACATCAATCTGTGTGTGGCTGATCGTGTTGAGCATGGTGACTTGAGATGTTTCATGGGTAATAGTGTTTGGATAGAATCGCGAGTTGTGGCAAGGCCACGTGAAGTTATGACCTTTCGAGGAGGATTCGGGTACTCTATTTCTATGATGTGAGACGGGATCTCAGTTTTGTGTTGTAATGGTATTGTTGAGCTTGAGCTACAGCTCTTTCGTTTGAGTTAGTTGTCATGATTTGAGTGTTTTCAGAACGTTTCTTATTGGTGCCTGTGTTGTGCGTTGTGGCTTAGGCCGGTGTTGAGGTGTCATGTCACCAGAGTGGTGTGTTGTAGTCGAGATGATCGTTGGAGTCATTAATGAGTACGAGCATATTTGATTTCAGCTTGTTAGACAGGTAATATCGAGGTTTGGCTCCGAAATATTTTATAGTATTAGCAAGAAAGGAAATGGACTCATGAATGGGTGATCTGAGAGATGGGTTCGGTTCATCGCGTGTTTCAGTTGCCGTTGGCAGTATATGAAAGTGTTGGAGTAAGACTTTAGCTAATAAAAAGGTTTTTCTATCGGTATTTGGTTATTGTGGGCAATTGCTGTGAATAGATGCCATTGTCTCGAGTGTTTGGGTTGTGTAGTTTATCATATGGTCTCGCCTGGAGTGGCGGGTATGGGTTATTACAGTTGGTTCGGGTTTATTCTGAACGCAGACGTGAGGTTCTGATCTGGTGTATGATTTCGGGAAGTGCAATGTGGTTTATGGTTTAGATAGACTGTGAAATTCAGCTATATTGTTTTATCGGACCTATGTGAGATAGGGTGACTTGGGATCACCCCGAGTATATACTTTGTAAGGTCATTCAGCTATTGGGTTGCTCCTAGTATAACTCTGGGCACGCTCGAGGACGAGTGTTTGGTTTAAGTTGGGAAGGACGACCCGACCCGACCCGACCCATCGTCTTATGTGTTACTACTCCGTTTTCCCCTTATTGTGTTGCTTCATGTTTTAATATCAGTATTAGAGTCGATCGGGTGTAATTGAATTGGTTTTGGTTGAAAATAAGGCACGTAGCCTCTTAGAAGGAAGCTTGTTTTAGAAAAGTCAACCGGAAGTTGACTTGTGAGTTAGAGGGCTCGGAATTGAATTCCGATGATTCGGTTAGCTCCGGGTGATGATATAAGGCTTAGAAGCGCAATCGGAAGTAATTTTGGAGGTCCGGTGAAGAAGTTGTGCTCTGCGTTCGCATTAGAGTATATGCGATCGCGTAGTAGGAATTTAGGGTCTAGCTGAGTTGCTCTCTGCGTTCGCATGACTTTGGCCGCGTTCGCATAGGCCATGTTGAGACCGTGGGATCTTTGTTCATTGCGATCGCATGGCTTGGTCCGCGATCGCATAGAAGGAAGAACTGTAGCGGACAGAAGGGTTTTAAATATTTCATCCGCGAGTTTAAGTCACTTTTCCACCATTGTTGAGGGTTTTGAGATCTTTTTGGGAGTAAATGAAGCGAGTTTCGAAGAGGATTGATTGGAGGTAAGATCTTTGAACTTAAAACTCGATTATATTGTCAATTTGGTCTAGATATTCATGGAAATTAAGCCTAAAGTTGAAGAAAACTAGGGCTTGAGTTTTGATATTTCAAAATGAGATTTGATAGGCCATTTGTGGTCCGATTTGGGTGTTCTTGGTATGAACGAACTCGTGGCGAGACGAGGATTACGGAAATGTGAATTTTATAATTTTTCGAAATGTGGGCCCGGGGCTCGGGTTTTGCAAATTTCGTGAATTTCGATATTTTTTGATTGTTTTCGATTGGGTAATGTCCCATTTGCATATTATAATGTATTCGATCTGGTTTTGGTTAGATTCGACGCGTGTGGAGGCCAATTTGAGTGGCAAAGGCATTGCGAGCGAGGAATTCCACCGGTTCGAGGTGAGTAATACTTGTGAATGATATCCTGAGTGTTTGAAACCCCGGATTTGCATATCATAGTGCTATATTGTGGTGACTTGCACACTAGGTATGAGCGTGGGGTAGAGCACCGTTGGGAATTGTGACTTGGTCCGTCCCGGTTGTTGATTTTACTACGTAATTGACTGAAAAACTACTTGATGCTATCATGATTTGGGCTGATTGCCATGTTTTGGGCTTCATGCCGAATAATTGAATACTTCAGGGATTGACATCACTATTTTTGCATTGCGTTGCATATTATTTGATCTCAGTCCAAGGTTCTAAATAATGTTTTGCAAACTCAGCCATTTTTCTAAGTTTGAAAACTTAAATGACATTGTAAATGTATTTCGGGTTGGAAACTTCTATTTTGTAAATGCCCAAGGGGCTTACTATATTATTTTTTGGACTGATTATAAAGTGACTTGAAAAAGTGGTAACAATGACATTGTATGTTGTACTTGAAACAGTGGTAACAATGACACTGTATGTTATACTTGAAACAGTGGTAACAATCACACTGCATGTAATACTTGAAACAGTGGTAACAATGACACTGTATGTTATACTTGAAAGAGTGTTAACAATGACACTGTAATATATACTTGGAACAGTGGTAACAATGGCACTGTGTGATATAAATTAGTCAGGTAACAATGGCTGACTGGTCAGGTAACAATGACTGACCAAGATATTGCGCTTGGGCTGTAGGAGCCCCTCCGGAGTCTGTGCACAGCCCCAGTGAGCGCAGGGTACCCATGGATCGGGCTACGCGCCGTAGCAGTCATGTGCATTGCATTGCATTCATGCATTCATTCCTGTTTGTACTACGTGGCATGATCTTTAGTACTAACATATCATTGGCATGCATGATATTACTTGCCTTGTTGACCAGATACCTTGGTGTTACATGTTAAGGAGTGCTGAGCCCGAGAGGCTGATATTGTACTTGGTACTGATTTGAGTTGAGCCCGAGGGGCTGATACTGTTCTGAGCGGTTGATACTGAGCCCAAGGGGTAGATTTCTGATTATTTCCTGCTTGTTGAAATTATTTTTGGGAACTGTTGAAAAGACATATTTTCAAAATAGATTTTAACTGAGCTTGAGATTTTCTGAAGGATTTTCTCGGTGTTACGGTTTTTACTATTTTTCTAAAAGGGTTGTACTGTCTGTTATAGCATTTTGGAGTGCTCATATGTGTTTTCTTATCTCTCAGATATTATTCGCTCTTATTACCACTGAGTTGGAAGTACTCACTTTACTCCTTGCACCTCGCGTGCAGTTGCAGGTACTGTTCACCCGGTAGCGGGTTAGTAGCGAATTTGAAGGTATTGTTATCGTAGCTAAGAAAGGTGACCGCTGGCGTTCGCGACACCGAGTTTCTTCTCCCTTTTGATTTCCAGATTTTTTTCTATGTACTATAGATTTTGAAATTTGTAATAAAGATCTTTCTTAGATGCTCATGACTTGTGATACCCCCGTCGGGTTGTGTGGGGTTGTAGTCCTAATTAGTATTGTTGTTAAGCTTTATCACTTTGCTCATCTATGTTTAAATAATCTTAAAAGGAAGTGAATTGGGTTAGTTGGCTGGCCTCGTCTTCACGAGAGGCGCCATCACGACCAGTGTGGTTTTGGGTCGTGACAAGAAGCAAAGTGCAAAAAAGGTAAAGCAAAAAAGAGTCCACAGTCTAGCCATGGCTTTCAGCTGGCTAGACAAAACAACAACACAAGTAGCAGTAAAGAAAGAGAGAGTTTTAAGTGTATATGTGTATTTTTTTTTAACTCAAGTTGTTCGTGTGTTCAAAGAATAGAGAGTAGGGTTTTATAGTTTTTGAAAACGAGTGAAGAGTAAAGTAATAAGTAACATTTTAACACAAACATGGAAACAATCACAAGTCAGAATCAATTAACACAAGACTTCCCTTTAATCAAGGGATTATTGCTCAACGGACAGTAACAAGATTAATATAAGGAAAGAAAATCAATTTGTAAGCGGAATGATTGTTGCCATAAAAGGAGCAGTAAAATCATATAATAAGGGATTAAGTCTAAGCACAGAAATGTAATTATTTTTGGAAAGCATCTGGTAAGGTCAAACAAAGAGAAAGAATCAATTACCCGTTAATAGGAAAGTAAAAATCAGAATTTCACAAAGGAAAAGTTTTGAAAATCAATCACGAGTTTGAGAATCAATCACAGAAGGGACTCAGTATATAAATGAAGTGCACAAGTAATAAACATGTGTGGCCAAGCTATGGCAAAAGAACAGCATATATTAGTAGGTCAAAAGAAAACACTCGAAGCATGATAGTCAGGTTTCAGTGTTTAATAATAGAGAACAAGATCAGAAGCATGAAAAGAGTCAAGTGAAAATCATAGTAGAGTTTGACAGGTAGTAAGAACTATGAATCAAAATATTCACATGAAAAAGATAATTGAAGCACATTGAAATTTCAACAGACGAGTTGCACAAACAACTTAAAAGAAATTGAATAGTCCCCAAAGAAACTAGGATTTTCGAAAATCAATCGAGCTTAGAGGAGATAAAAAGATAAAAAAATAAACAAATTTAGAATCTCGGATAAACCCCAAAAATTAGGTCTTTCACTATGCTAACTCAGATATAGAAGAAGGGTAAATCAAGCGAATATTAACAAACAGAAACTCAAACAAAATCCCCAAAAAAATTAGGGTTTTCAACATGCAAACTCAGATAGAAATAAGGTAAATCAAACAAATATTAACAAACAGACAAAGAAAATCAAACAAAATCCTCAAAAAATTAGGGTTTTCAACATGCTTACTCAGATAGAAAGCAACACAAAAAAAACACAGTAAAACATGTCGTGAATCAGAGAAGAGATTCGAAATAACTTAACATGAAACCCTAGTTGAAGAATAAGAGTTTCTGAAAGAAAAAATTAAAGAAACTTCGAGAAAATGCATAGAAGGTTCACACACACGTAGATCCGGAGCAGATCTAAAAATAAGTCGAAGGAACCTTAGAGATTAGGGTTTCGTAAGAAACCCAGGTGATGAGAAAGGCTTTGGAAACCATCGATCTGAGCAGGAAAGTTGAAGGTCGAACTCGAATAGCCATGACTGGCCGGACAAAGGTTGAAGACGAATAGAGAACAGTCATCCAGCAAAGGCTTGGTCGGAACCCTTCAAGATCTGGTCATGGGACCTTTAGAAACGAGCAACAAGAAGCCAGGAGAGGTTGGTATAGGCCTCCAATGAGCCTGGGAAGCCATAGATTACGGTTTCAGTTAGAGGAGGCGACTATGGTTTGAGGTGAGTTGAGAGAGAGTTGAGAGATGAGGGGATTCAAAGGCGACAGTCAAGAAAAAATGAGATCGGGTTTAGGGTCGTTTGAATTAAAAAAGGTAAGAAGCAACAATGACCGTTGATCTAAATGATCAACGGCGGGGATTTAAAAGGGGTTATGGGCTGGGTCGGTTGAATGGGTGCTGGGTAGGGTTAGAATGGTAATTGGGCTGGGTAATTTGGGCTCAATTAGGGTGCCAATTTGGGCTATATTTGAAATAAAATTGACGCTAGATTTTAAATAGCCAATTTCCCCTTTTTATCTTATAAAATGATAATAATAGTTTTAAAAATTAAATAAAAAATACTGAGTAAACAAATATTACATAAATACTAACTTAAAAATACTGGAACTAATTTTGAAATTATAAAATGCTATTAATCACAAAATATGTTATAATTGCAATTATATGCAATTTAGCTTTAAAAATGCCAAATGATTTCGTAAAAATATGAAAAAATTACCTTAATTATATTTTGGTGTAAATGTGACAATAAAATGAGCTATTCACCAAAAATGAAAATTTTGGGAATAATTATTGGAATTTGTTGTTTTAAAATAGGCAATAAATTGGTTTAAAAATCATTAAAAATGACAAAACTATTGGGTGTGCTTATATATGCAAAAATATGCTATTTTGAAAGTATTTTGGGTATAAAATTACTTAGGAAAAAATTGGGTATCAACAGCTGCTCCTTTTTACCCGGGAAGGATGAAAGAGTTGTTGGGTAAAGATATGATGGCAAATTTTGACCGGAAGCGGCGATTTGAAAAGAATTTGACCGGGCTCTGGTTTCTGAGCTGCCAACATATTCCTGGTTTTACAGGAATCAGGCTATATGTAGTTCAGGAACCATTGACGGAACATACCGATGGAGATTCGGAAGAGATGGACACGATGTTTGGGTGGCAAGAGGTATTTTGAAACTTGATGGGCTGCGGGAACTGGAGCGGGATCGCTCCTGCTGAGACGGCCATTTCTAGCCGGTGTACGTGCAAGTGAGTAATACGGGTGTATATCATGCTTAAACTTAAATGTGATGCAAGTTCCCATTGGACCATGAATGCTGTCATTGGACGGTTAGGATGACGTCCTCGGACCATGATGTCCTGGGCCATGAAGTGCAAAATTAAAGGATTCGTAGGCTATGAAATGATGTTCTTGGGCTATGATAATGGTGCCTCCGAACCATGATGCCTTTGAATAATGCTGTGCAGGATATAAAGTAGGGTCCTCAGGCCATGGCATGGTGTTCTCGAGCTATGAAGATGGTGCCTCCGAACAATGACGCCCTCGGATAGTTTGGCAGTATTTCAGGCCATGAGATGCAAGATTTGGTGGTATTTCAACAGATCCAAAAATGTAAATGGCGATATTTTGGTCAACAGGAATTTATATATAGCAGCGATATTTCAGCTGATGCAAAAAATGTAAATGGCGATATTTCAGCCGACAGAAATTTAAATAAAACAAGCGATGTTTTAGTCGATGTAAAAAGTAAAATGGCGATATTTCAGCTGACAAAACTTTAAATAAAGAGGCGATGTTTTAGTCGATGTAAAAAGTAAAATGGCAATATTTCATCCGACAGAAAGCATAGGTATAGATAATGATGGAGATTTAAATATGAACCGGCGATCTTTCAGCCGATATAGAATTTAAATAAAGTTTGGCGATATTACACCCGAGTGCAAGAAATAAGTAAAAGGTGGCGATATTTGAGCCATGCAAGAGAGATAAGGTGGCGATATTTCAGCCATGCAAGAAAGATAAAGTGGTGGTATTTCAGCCGATGCAGATGGAGGTGGCGGTTTTTCAGCCATGCAGGTGGAGATAGAGCTTAACCTCGGAAGGCAGAAAGGTAGCCTTATGCAGTACAAGAAAATACAGGATGGAGACAGTGCTTAGTCTTGAAAGGCAGAAAGGTAGCCTTATGCAATGCAAAAATGCAGATGGAGACAATGCTTACTCTCGAAAGGCAGAACGGTAGCCTCATGCAATGCAAATAATGCAGATGGAGACAGTGCTTAGTCTCGGAAGGCTGAAAGGTAGCCTTATGCAAAAATGTAGATGGAGACAGTGTTTAGTCTCGAAAGGCAGAAAAGTAGCCTTATGTAATGCAAAAATGCAGATGGAGATAGTGCTTAGTATCGAAAGGAAGAAAGGTAGCCTTATGCAATGCAGATAGTGAAGATGGAGATAGTGCTTAGTCTCGAAAGGCAGAAAGATAGCCTTATGCAATGCAGATAATGCAGATGGAGACAGTGCTTAGTCTTGAAAGGCAGAAAGGTAGCCTAATGTGATGCAAGAAAATAAAAGGACAGATAGTAGTGAGATTTCTTAGCTGATAGCTGATTACGATATCGTGACTGCCGAGGGGTTTGTGTGCGGATAACAATTACGAACAAGTGATGATTCTGAGAAGTTGTATTTTTGAGAAAGTATGTGTACGTAAATATTCCTAACAATATTGTAAGTCGAGTGCCTGCATCCAAAGAAAAATTATGAATTTTGTAAAGGGGGGGAAGGTTAGTTCATTTTCCTCTGGCTTATAGCGCTAGGTATCATTGGGGTAGCGTCGCTAAACAGCAACAATTCGAATAATACTTATGCATGATTTAGCGAATATAACGTAAGTAGAAAATAGTTTTCTTTAAATGAACCGACGACTGCGACGTGGTTCATGACATTGCAACCTTTCTTGCTTCGGAATTTTGAGGGTCCTCCTCAAAATTCTGCCCAGTTTGCTGGGTTGGCACTTTTGACGGCTGCGCTGAACGGCTGAAAAATCAACTTCGGAATTTTGAGGGTCCTCCTCAAAATTCTGCCCCAGTTTACTTAGGTGGCATTCCTGGTGATGAGTGGCTAAAAACTAACTTCGGAATTTTGAAGGTCCTCCTCAAAATTCTGCCCAGTTCCAATAGCATGGGGAAATGAAAATTTTATTAAATTGTGATAGAACCCATAGGGTTACACATATCCCTATGAAAATTGTGATATGTAGGCAGCTACATATCCCCTCTTAAACGGGAATCGGGTTAGGCATAGTTCAAATTACCTCATAAAGGGAATCATAAGTGGTTACACATAGTATCGTTTCACTACATCTGAATTGATTGGCTTTGGCCAAACTTCTCCGTCCATCTCTGCAAGAAGGAGGGCTCCTCCAGTTAGAACCTGGTGAACTATGTACGGACCTTGCCAGTTGGGAGAGAATTTCCCCTTGGCTTCATCTTGATATGGGAATATTTTCTTCAACACCAGCTACCCCGGTGTAAACTTCCTTGGCTTAACTCTTTTGTTGAAGGCTCTAGACATTCTGTTCTGATACAACTAACCGTGGCAAACTGCATTCAACCTTTTCCCATCTATAAGGGCTAACTGCTCGTAGCGACCTTTTACCCATTCGGCGTCTTCCAACTCTGCTTCTTGTATGATTCTAAAGGAAGGAATTTCTACCTTGGCGGGGATGACCGCCTCTGTACCATAAACCAGCATGTAGGGGGTTGCTCTGGTTGATGTGCAGACCATGGTGCGGTATCCCAGCAAAGCAAATGATTACTTCCCATGCCATTCTTTGTGACTTTCGATCATGTTCCTTAATATCTTCTTGATATTCTTGTTGGATGCCTCTACAGCTCCATTCATCTGAGGCATGTAGGCTGTAGAATTCTCGTGTTTGATCTTGAATGCCTCACACATTGCTTTCATCAAGTCGCTGTTGATATTGGAATCATTATTGGTTATGATTGATTCCGAAATCCCAAATCGGCAAACAATACGGTCACGGATGAAATCCGCCATAACTTTTTTAGTCACTGCCTTATATGACGATACTTCAACCCATTTATTAAAATAATCAATTGCCACCAGGATAAACCTATGCCCATTTGATGCGGCGGGCTCGATAGGTCCAATGACATCTATTCCCCAGGCGGCGAATGGCCACAGTGAGCTTGTTACAGTAAGCTCATTTGGAGGCACCTTTATCATATCTGCATGTATCTGACAGCGATGGCATTTGTGAACGTACTGGATACAATCTGTTTACATAGTCATAAAAAAATACCTTGCTCGGAGTATCTTCTTTGCTAAGACAAAACCATTCATGTGTGGCTCGCAGGTCCTGCGTGCACTTCGTCCAATAGTCTGGATGCTTCTTTTGCTTCGACACACCTTAGTAAACCCAAGTTGGGAGTTCTCCTATACAGGATTCCCCCACTATGAAAGAAGTTGTTCTGTAACCTCCGAAGTATGCGCTTCTGGGTGGCGTTGGCAAGTTCTGGGTATTATCCCGTTGTCAAGTACTCCTTAATGTAATGGAACCATAGTTTTTCGTCTGCTTCTTCTTCAATTTGAGCACAGTAAGCTGGCTGGTCATAAATCTTTATCAGGATGGGATCAATGAAGTTCATGTATGGATGTTGGATCATGGATGACAGAGTATCTAATGCGTCAGCGAACTCGTTCTGGACCCTGGGGACGTGCTAAAATTCCGTCTTTGTGAATCATTTCCTTAACTCTTGGATGTGATGCAAGTAGGGGAGTATCTTAGAGTTCTTGGTTTCCCACTCTTCTCGAACCTAATGTATGAGAAAGTTTGAATCCCCGATCACTAGCAACTCCAGAATGTTCATGTCGATGGCTATCTTGAGCCCCAAGATACAAGCTTCATATTCAGCCATATTATTTGTGCAAGGGAACCTGAGCTTGGCAGATACCGGGTAATGTTGGTCAGTTTTTGATACTAGGACTGCTCCTATGCCAACCCTTTTGAAATTTGTGGCTCCATCAAAAAACAACCTCCAACCATCGTAGGATTCTGCAATATCTTCTCCCACCAAGGACACTTCTTCATTAGGAAAATATTTTTTCAGGGGTTCGTATTCTCCGCCAACAGGATTCTTGGCAAGGTGATCTGCTATGGCTTGGACCTTGATTTCTTTCTGAGTTACATAAATAATGTCAAATTTACTTAGCAATATTTGTCACTTCGCAAGCTTGCCAGTGGGCATGGGCTTCTGGAAGATATACTTCAGCGGCTCTATCCTTGATATGAGATAAGTAGTGTAGGCACAGAAATAAATACTCAATTTCTGAGCCACCCAAGTCAGAGCACAACAGTTGCGCTCCAATAAAGAATACCGGGCCTCGTACGAGGTGAACTTCTTACTGAGATAGTAGATGGCTTGCTCCTTCCTCCCCGTTTCATCATGCTGTCCCAGAACACAACTGAATGCTCCATCCAAAACTGCGAGATAAAGCAATAGAGGCCTTCCTGGCTTGGGCGGAAGCAAGACTGGTGGCATTGACAGGTATTCCTTGATTCTATCAAAAGCTTTCTGACAATCATCAGTCCATTTAGTAGCAGCGTATTTCTTCAACATTTTCAAGATGGGTTCACAAATGATCGTGGACTGAGCTATGAACCGGCTGATATAGTTGAGTTTTCCCAAGAAACTCATCACGTCTTTCTTGTTCTTTGGTGGTGGCAATTCTTGCATGGCTTTGACTTTTGATGGGTCCATTTCTATTCCTCGATGACTCATGATGAAACCCAGTAATTTTCCAGCAGGAACCCCGAATGCACATTTGGCGGGATTTAGTTTCAGATTGTACTTCCTCAATCTGTTGAAGAATTTCTCAAGTCTTCCATATGATCAGTGGCTTTCTTGGATTTGATGATGATGTCGTCCACATATACCTCAATCTCCTTGTGTATCATGTCGTGAAAGATAGCAGTCATGGCCCTCATATAGGTGGCGCCAGCATTCTTCAACCCAAATGGCATCATTTTGTAACAATACATTCCCGATGGCATGATGAAAGCTATTTTCTCTGCATCTTCTTCATCCATCCATATCTGATGATATCCGGTGAAACAATCAACAAAAGACTATAACTCATGCTTGTCGCAATTGTCAATAAGAATGTGTATGTTTGGCAAGGGGAAGTCATCTTTGGGACTAGACTGGTTAAGATCCCGATAGTCGACATAGATTCTAACCTTCCCGTCCTTCTTTGGTACCGGCACGATGTTGGCTAACCATGTTGGATATTCCACTACCCTGAGAACCTTGTCTTTGACTTGCGTAGTAACATCTTCCTTGATTTTCAAACTCATGTCGGGTTTGAATTTCCCGAGCTTCTATTTTACCGGCAGACAGGTTGGATCTGTTGGCAGTTTGTGAGCTACAATGGACGTGCTGAGACCATTCATATCATCATATGACCAGGCAAATATGTCCTCATATTCCATTAAAAATTTCGTATACCCTTCCTTTTCTGACGGCTACAGGTGAACACTGATGCGAGTTTCTTTGACATTTTCTGTATCTCCCAAATTAACAACCTCAGTTTCTTCCAGGTTAGACTTAGGTCTATTCTTAAAATTCTCAACCTCTCCGATGAGCTCGTTGGGTATTTCATCTTCTTCTGAGTCTATGTCCTTTTGTTGCATCATTTCATTGCATGTCACAATTGTTGGTTCATCATCAAAGTAAGTAATAGTAATGCTGTGTAAAAATAGAGTAAATGATAGAGAAAATAATAAGAGTGAGATATATGATAAACTGAAATGCTTTGATTAAAGTCATAATTGTTTGAAACATCGGAGCACTTTTCGAAATTAAAGACAATGCGGAAAGAAAATCAGCTAGTAAAATAAAATAAAATGAGATGCATGGTGCTTTTGTTTAGCCTTGCTACCCTGAAGCCTTCCAGGCCTTAACGGTTCTAATTAACCAATTGCTGAGGCAGTCTCCTTGGTTTACAACTTGTGTGGAAGGGCCTTCCTGTAAGACCCCGTAAAAATTTTGTGCTTAAAATCTAGTAGCTTGTAGTGCCAAGGTCCGAATATGTGTTAGGAATGTGTAGCTCGCCGCGGTTCGGACCCTTTTTACTGATTTTGCACTTAAAAATAAAAAGGATCGATTTTCCAAAAAATTGTCTTTCTGTGGTCCATTATGCAGTCGCATAATCAATATGCGGACCGCATTTCTGCCGCAGAGTGAAGCAAAAAGTTTGTCAAAATTGATGTTGAAAATGTGGTCCCTTATGCGATCGCATAATCAATATGTGGACCGCATAATCATCGCATAAGTTCCTCAAGGATTTGTGGAGGTCAATTCTGTGGTGCAAAATGCGATCGCATAACAGGAATGCGGACCGCATTCCTGTCGCAGACCCAGACAGACCTTCAGAGTTTTTGGGCGCATTTCTGCGGTCCAATACGCTGACCGCATTTCTATACTGCGATCGCAGAATGTGACCGCAGATTTTCTCGGGCTTCTATTTTTGTAGATTTTAAAACCCGACCCTCTTTCTAATAAAACACCCCAACCCCTCATTTTAACATACTTTCTGAGCAAAATAAGAGAGAGGGAGGAAAGGGTCCTGGAGAGAGAAAGTCCATCTTCCTCAAGTTGATTTTTCAAAGTCACCAAAGCCTGGGAAATTTCAAGTATTGTCTTCACTTCTGTTCTTGCAGGTAAAAATCCCCAACTCTTTTTCCATTTGATTTTCCCTATTTGAACAAAAAGGGGGATTCCCATACATTGATTCTTGAAAACCAAAGGTGGGATTGTGCATGCATGTCTTTAAAAACCAAGAATCTAGTAAGAGTAATTGGGTAGCAGCAGAGAATTGCAAAAGGAGAATTGGTAACCTAAATAGGCTCGGGTAGTAAATTGTGGACTTCATTGCTAAGGCATATGTGTCAATTGGTGAACTAGATTGACGTTTCTAGACTGTTTGGTGAGTTGGGAATATAATTTAAAAAGGGAATTCGGCTCCAGATATGTATGGCTAACTTTGATCCTTGTAAAATGGCCTCGTTTGATGTACGTATGCTTGGTAGGTGATATGTACGTAAATTACTTATGAATTTCTTGTGATTTGTGCGTTGTGATTGTGTCATGTGGTTGTAATTAAAGAATAAATGACTAAAGGAAATTGTGACTAGTGAAACTTGTCACACCTCCTTTTTCTTTTTACTACTTATGTACCGCTTATTAATACTACACCCCGGGAAGGGATATAATAATAAAAAGGGAAAGAGTTTTTTCAATTAAAGGACAGTCGGAACGAGATTTATTTATTAAATTTCAGAGTCGCCACTTGGGAAAATAATGGTGTCCCACGTCACTGATTTAATCCCGAACCGAGGAAATTATGACTCTGTTACAGTCTGCGAATCAGAAATCTGGATAAGGAATTCTGTTAACCCGGGAGAAGGTGTTAGGCACTCCCAGATTCCGTGGTTTTAGCATGGTCGCCCAACTGTTTTTTTGTTTTTATCTAATTTTTATATGCTTCATTTTTATACATTATTAATGTCCCTCTTTGTCATTTTTAAGAATTGCGACGTCGCAAAAACGTATTTCGAGTCACACCGTATCAGTACGCCTGTGACTTTAGTGCATTTCAACTTCGCCGGGATTTGGATTTGGGTCA
>MU678225.1:24077-34212 GCA_026770625.1 Nicotiana glauca
TTTTTTTTCTTTTTCTGCGAACAACTTCCAAAAATAAAGACTCTTTTTATATTTTTCCTTTGCTTTTAGTAAAACAAACTATTAAAAACAAAACATTTCCATTTTTTTTTCGAAATTTCGGCAGAGTTTCGACAGCATTTGGGGATCGGTTTTAGAAAAACTAAACAATTAATTCTTTACACTGCTATTTCTCTCTTTTTCTCTTTTTCTCAATTTCACAAAATTTTCGATGTTCAAAAGCCGGTCAGCATGCAGGCCCGAGACAAATAAATGCAACACATAAAATGCATCATGGTGGTCGTTTCATTTACGGTTACCTGTCATAGACGGACCAAACCCCTGTGTTGAGTCCCCTAAGTCAAATGCAACATGATGTAAATAAACGCTCCTATTAGGGATCCGACATGAAGTCAAGTTATTCTAAGTTCAAAACTTGGGTATGTGTTCTAGACTGTGTACCCGAGCGGACAACTCGAGTCGAGGAGGGGGCTACGTACCGGGGACCCGCGGGATCGTCCGGCTTAGTAACTTGTCCGGCCTGTTTCTTATTTCAGGTTATTGACACTAACAGAATAGGGAGTCTCAACCAGTAAGCACATCCCCGGAGGTGAGAAGAGAAGGGTTTCAGCACAGTTTATATATATAGTTCAAATAATATCAAAGCGGTAAAACATTTAGCACAGTAGGCATGGAACATGTAAGAAAATTAGATTTAAACAAATACAACAATTATTCCGAGCTCGAATTCTTAAACCTTGAACCAAAGTTCTAGGTTTGTTTTCCCCAGCAGAGTTGCCAGAGCTGTCACACCTTATTTTTACGCTACACCCCGGGAGGGACATAACAAAAAGAGTTTTTCCAATTAAAGGACAATCGAAACAGAATTCGTTTTATTTAAGATTCAGAGTCGCCACTTGGGATATTTATGGTGTCCCAAGTCACTGGTTTGAATCCCGAATCGAGGAAAGGGTTTGACTCTGTATTACAGTCGCGAACCAAAAATTCGGGTAAGGAATTCTGTTAACCCGGGAGAAGGTGTTAGGCATTTCCGGGCTCCGTGGTTCTATCTTGGTCGCTCAACTGTCATATTTAGCTTATATCTGTTTTCAAAACATGTTCTAACTTATGTGCCTTTTATTAGTAATCCGCTTTTATTTTTATTTTTTATTTTTAAATAAAAATTGCAACGTCGCGAAAATGCATCTCGAAGTACGTCGCTCCAGTGCACCCGTGGTTGTCAACACATTTCGACTCCGTTGGGATTTGGATTTGGGTCACATAAATGTGCACCCGAGTTTAGAAAGGTAATATTATTAAACACGCGCCTAAAGCAACTACGCGTTTGCACTTTGCGAGGGCCATGGAATTTGCTAAATGGCACGCCTCGGTTCTAAGGATAAAAATGTTTAATCAAATGAGGACCATGCGTTTGTCCTTTTTGTTTGGGTATGGCGCACCTCAATCTATATGAACTAAATTAAGGTTAGCGGCCTATTAAACCCAAAACAAAACGTTGAGTTCCAATTCATAATATTCTATTGTCAAACTTGTAACTCAGTTCTGCCAACACCATATGACCGAGTTCCCTGCTGTACCATAGCTAAAGTTCAACCAAATAACGCCAAAGGAGACTGTAATGCCCAAATTTATAAGTATAAGGAGCAGAACATTGTCATAAAATGAGGACATTTAAATAGCTTTATCCAGAAAAATAGAAGAAGACAAGCAGAGCAGGATCCCACTTTGTCAAAGCTCTAAAAAAATCATGGAACAAGGAAGAGACTAAATGTTGCTGTTGTGCTAACGAGTGTGAACATCGTCTTTCAGAATTAAGCACAACCTCATCAGACTATTGTGAGCTAGTGAAATATGAAGACACGATGAAATACACACGCCTGAAATCACTTGAGAGCTTCAAACTTACCATTTCCTTGCCATAAGGGTAAACTGATTTAAACAACAATTGAACATGCTTCAAAGAGATGATTCCATCAACTGAAACTGACAGTAGACCAAAAAACATCGTAGAACTAAAATATTTGATTCAAACATATACCAATCAACTCCAAAAATCCAAATAGCTAAATCCAAACTTTACTTTCATATCAAAACCATATACCATTAGAGAAACACGAGAAGAAGTAATAATTGCACTTGGAAAACGAAGTTTCAATTCCTCAAAGCATTCAGCGATTACAAAAACAAAATCGACACCGTAGCCATGACAGAAACTCAAGCGGACGGAAGCTCGGACCTCGACAGACCTCGTCGTCAACTCAAACGGAACAAGCAACAAACCAACGGAGCTTCGGACTGATTTAACTCATGAGCTCCTTAAGAGACTCAAAGCTGCGACACTCACGCTGCGAACTAGGAGGAAACGAATATGGCAATGGCTGTAGTGTCACAAAATGATCGCCGGCAGCTAGAGTTTTTCCGGCGGGTTCGCCGAGCAGCGTTGAGGTAGTCGCTGGTTAAGGGTGTGGTAGCAACGGAATTTCTAAGTTCAGCTCCTAGGTTCAGTAGGTGGTCGTTGAAGAAAGGACGAAGAAGAAATCGACGGGGGGTGGGGGTTGTGGAGAAGACGATCTCGCGGGGGTGAGGTCGTTCTTTTGCTATGCTCCTGCCTCCTTTTAAAATTTTTCCAGATGTTATATTTTTGTTCAATTTTTTACTCCTTCTTTTTTGTCTTTTTTCTATATTTTTTTGGGTGTATATCTTCGGTCCCCTAGTAGTGTATATTGTGTGTGTATTTATAGTGATGGGGTGGGGAGTAGTTTTGGGGGGAAAATATTTTGGGAATGTCTTTTGGGGGGGAAATTTGGGCTTTTCAAATGTTTGGCCAATTTGAATTTAAGACCAAACCTTTTCACTTCCCTCTTCTTTTTGTTGTTCTTTTCTTTCTTTAATTAATTAAAAACCTAAACTAAATTCCTAAATTAATTCAAATTGTAAAATTAAGCTAATTATTTAAAAATGTAAAAATGATCATTTTTTTGTGATTTTTGATTAATAGCACAATTAACTCAATGTAATTAATTCCTAAATGCAAATCAAACCTAAGGTGGCATGAAATTAAAATGTGACACTTTTTTTTTATGGTTTTTCTATGATTTTAAAAAATATTAAAAATGCATGAAATGCAACTAAATAAAGAAAAATACCTAAAAATCAATTAAAATTATTTTGGTCTATTTTTAGGAGTTATTTTCATGTAGGGCAAAAATCACGTGCTCACAGTAACAAATCTTCCTCTTTAACAATTATATTTATTTTTTTCATGTAGGGCAAAAATCACGTGCTCACAGTAACAAATCTTCCTCTTTAACAATTATATTTCTTTCAAAATGAGAATCTTGAGCCTCCTTAGCAGCAGAAGAAGCTAAAATTCTTTCTGGTGTGAGTGTAAATTCATTTATGTCACGACCCATTGAATGCGAAATGTCATTAATATGGTTTAAGGCCATATGACGAATCTGTTTCGAAAGTTTGGCCAAATCTTGAAGTCTTCGGACATAGAATCTTCAAATTGATTCCAAAGTTCTTTCGAGTTAGCATGATTACAATATACAAGAAGTGTAGAAAATAAACGTTTAAACTATAAGGCATCTGATATCTTACAGCTTCTAACATACAATCAACTAAGTTATTATCACATTGTAATAAGCTTCGTTTTTCTGCTGCTTCTCTAAATGTAGTGCAACATGCCCCATTTACGGTTAGCAAATGTTGGTATGATTTTGGTCCGCTAATGTTCATTAATAACAATCTAAAATAGTACCTTTCTCCTTCTATTGGATGGCATGTGACTATACGTCCAATAACAACACCTTGCTTTCGACGTGTCCACATTCTATAATGTTTGGACCATACAAAGTATTTTTGAAATTTCTTGTAGAGTAAATTTAACTTCTTTGCATCCTTATTTTCTATATTCATCATATAGAATTCTGTCAACATGATTTTTCTAAGCATGGGGTTATTCACAATTGAATTTATGGTCTGTGGGCTTTTAAAAGAGACAAATTGTTGTCCATCAAGATGTAGCTGAAGATGGTAAACCGATGGAGTCATTTCGCTAATGGGAAAACCAAATAAATTCCAAGTTGCTTATGGTGGAGAAACCCATCTAGCAGATTGATATTCTTTGATCTTATCTATTTTAATATTTGGATCATTAGCATGGACGAAAAAGGCAATTTTATCATGTCCTTTACAAATATATTTATAAAGGTACTTAACAACTTTAATATCAGAACAAACTTCGACGTTAATATGGCAGTTAAATTTGCTCAATAGATATGGATTGTAAGGAACGACCCATGAATTGTCAAGAAATTGGTTTCTAATATTTGCAAATTTACTGTTATTTCGCCTTCTATAAATTGGGTATCCATTTTTCCCTTTATATGTATGATCAAAATATTATTTTGGATATTTGAACTTACAATATTCTCTGTTCTTCATACAAGGACATTTAGGATTTAAGCTACCACAAGGTTCATGCATCATATGTTTAGTAACAAGTGAATACATATAGTCATTCTTATCAGATTCGAGCAATTCAGCACAAAAAAATTTATCATAATCTTTTGGAGTTAACAATTTATATTCGTTATTGAGTATGATAAGAAAATGAGCATGTGGAAGACCGCGCTCTTGAAATTCAATAGTGTACACAAAAGCAGCAACTTTTCCAAATATATTTCTTTTCAGTATATCTGTTTTCATCTCCTCTACCTTAGCTCTAAATACTCGACTAACTAAATTAGGTCTATTTTGTACTTCATCTGTTACCAATAAATGTTCTTCTATCTTTGGCCATGATGGATTACATTTCATTGTTAAAAATATATCAGATTTCCCAAAATTTTGCAATAATGCAATAGCGTCCATATATCGTTGGCGCATATCTCTAGGACCTCCTATAAAACTTGCAGGTAAAAAACTTTGTCTACTTATGTTGCACGCCTCTCGCTCACCATGCCTTAGAACATCAAGAATCCCCGCTAACACATCAATTCGAAATAAATATTGATTAAATGAATAGAAATCTAATATTTGAGTCTCAAGCTTGATGAATTCATCAAACTGAATATTGTTGGAATACTCTTCCAGCATCTAAAACTCCATTTTCTTCGCCATCCCTCATTTAGAGCTTGTAACAATAATATTCACGGCATGACACAGTATTTATTTTTTGTTTCTTTTTTTCCAGAAGTTCTGCTTCCATGTCAAGTAGCATGTCAACTGAACACTTGTTTTGTACACTTGGTAGCTGTTCATTTTTACAATAAGTTCCGTGGCTAATAGTATTATTCATTCGAATAATCTTTTTAATACCACAGTGCCATCCGTTTTGTCTATAAGGAAATAACAATGGATACTGCAATGGATCATAACAACCATAGTAATAATTTACCAATTGGCTTTTATTACTATGTGTATAAATTCGAATATGTGGTAGAGAAATCTTAGAACTACTTCCATCTTCTATCCATATTGCTGCTACTTCAGATGATGTTGGTAAATTATATGTTCTTTGATCTAAACCAGAATCAGACTTGAGCGCAATGTAGAAGTTTGATAATTCTGGGATATCTGTTAAAGATTTCAAAAAGATAGAGTATGGATTAACTTTTAATGTGTCCATCAAAGTCTTGATAACCGATTCGTTAAGCTTGTCAGAGAATGCCATGCGATTTGCTAGTTCATTATCAGTATCATAGAAATACAGTTGTATATATTTGGCTGGTTGACTCGAAGGTAGGAGGTCATTTATGAAATGATACATTTTCCCTTGAACTCTAAGCGTATAAATACCACAATTTCTTCTTGCTAAATCTCTATTATAATTCACTCCAAGAGAAGTAAATGCAAATATATTGTTATACAATCTAACATAAGTGCGAAAATGTTTGGACTCCTCAAAGTTTCCTAAATAAAGATTTAACAGTTCAGCAAGTAGTCCATAGTGAATCAATTTCACCGATCCATTATCAAAGCAAAATCCCGATGATTCATATGGAAATCTTTTAGCTCTACAAAATTTAAAAATCTGTACAGTTTTTAGTCTATAAGGGCTATTGGGCAAGTCAATAGTGTTCCACTGATCCAATTTTTTAGATCTACGACTCGTGTTTTTTGGGGTTAACCAAAGGGAAAAAATTTCAATCTTGAAAAATAAATGACTAAAATGACTTTAAAGTTAAAAGAAATCAAACCTCTATTTGCAGTGTTATGCATAGTAATATCATTCTGTTCAGTGCATGTTCCCGATGTGGACCCTAAGATATAAGAAATCAAGCATATAAATCTGGCTGTTTAAACATTCTACAAATTTGGATACCATACTTCCACACTTACCAACTTCAAAAATACAGGAGCTATCACGTACATCTCTGACATTATTAGAAACAGGGGAATCCTGAACTGTAGAGATATTTTCTAAGACCAAAAAAGGTGTTATGAGCGTATTAAATATGTAAATGTTTAATGTCTCAAAGTTCAGTTCAGGATAACAAAATCTTAGTTTACAAACCTGTTCTCAAAATAGAAGGTGAACCTTCTCTTAGAGTAACTGCTTGTTCAGAAATCTCTCCATTAACAAAATCTTAGTTTAGAATGAAGATATATCGATCGTTGCTGCGATAAGTTCAATTCTCTTCTATCAGCTGATGCCGCCCTATATATTTTACGGCGTCTTTGTTTTATTTTGGTGCCTCTTTCTTCAGAGCATTGTCGTTTTTCTTTTTTTTGCCAGCATATTGAATCCACGTTTTTGCCCAGCCTAGACATCTTGGTAATTTTGTCTGTGAAAGTTGAACATCAGCATGCATTACAGAGACGATACACAAATTTTGAGAGTAGATATATCAACCCAAGGTAGCCGAAAAGTTGATCCCAAATGTAGTGGATAACATGATTTTGAGAAGTAATGAATTTCACAGTTAATATATTAGATAGCAGCAACAAACATTTGGTTCTCCTCTTTTCATCATATCAAAGCAGCAGCGTAGTATCTACTGATATAGGTACTAAGCATGGTCAAGATATATTAACTATTCTGTTGTAGCTTTTAATCGACTTGAAAGCGTTGATCAAAATCTCCATAACATCGTACATTAAAAGAAATAGTTGTTTTAATCAAGTAATTACTTTGCAACTGTAGGGATAGAATTAAATACAACTATATACTGTTAACAAGATTTTAAGCCATGAAATTGTAAAAGTAAAAAGTATTCAGAGAACCAGAAAAAGCACCTAAAGAAAAAACACCGAAGAGAAAAAGTACAGACAACCCAAAATACTACGAAAAGAAAAAAAAATAAAAAAGGGAAGAAGATTTGGGGAAAGAATTAAAAGAGGAACACACCTGTAGCTACACCCAGCAAGAACAAAGAGAGCTTTAAGAGCAAGTGGAGATTCTCAGAGACCATTTTTTGCTTCTATAAAGACTGAATTTTTGCTTTGATAACACAATGGAGAAGGAACAAACAGAAATTGTAGAAACACAAAATAAAAGGTTGGATTTTTTCTTCCTAATTTAATGTTCGTTTTACGGTCCAAAGACTAAAAATTTAGCTGCGACAAACATAAAAATATGTAATTTACCTGGATCCCGGAGGAAACAATAGAAACCCAACAATAGTTGAGAATATTAGAGGGTAAATGGATCTAGGGTTAAACCAGGGGAAAAGAGAAGAGCTTTTCAAACCAATAAGCACTGCAAACGTCAATTGTGTTACTGGAGAACTTTTGGTGATAGATTATGCATAAAGCAGAAGGAATTTTTGGTAACAGGTGATGAGGAAAGCAGTAGGAAGAAGGTAGCTAATTCCAAACGAAAAGTGACCAGAAAAGGCAAAAGATAAACTCAAATTTTCATATAGATTAACACCAAAATAATCTCCAGCTGTCAAAGGGAAAAGTGCGTTGTTAATACACTGACTCGGCAATAGAGGCAAAGCCCACAACTTTAGACCATTTTTTACCTATATCGCTGTCCCGTTAATGCCCACGAAGTTTTCTTTATTTTCTAAAAGTCACTTATGTCATTCAACGTAATAAAATAGAAAAACAGTGGCAAAAATATAGCAGCCTAAGCTGGCATGTCGACGAAGTATTGTCTGCCTCAGCTGCTTCACTCCCACTTCTAATATAGTAGAATTTGGTCCAACATAGTCATTTAGGTAACGCAAGATTGGAAAAGAAAAGAATTATATATTTCCGTTGGTTCAATGAGAGATAGACCACATAAGATATGGTGACAATTGATTGGTGCTTAGGGTGTCTTCGTGAAGCTATTAAACAGTAAATGTATATTCAGTATTTTTCTCCTTTTTATTTGCACATCCCAGGTGAAGCCAACTAAATAATAACTCTTGAATTAGGTATGGATTTGAAATAGCAGCCAAATGGATAACAAGAAGCTGTAAATAGATGTTATGTTGTCCTATAGTCTTCCCATAATTTTCTGGAATCAATAGAATCCAAGATTAGAAGAATAACTACTTCAAATCTGACCAGAAATGAACTTCTGGATCAATCTTAAATGCAAAAGTAAACAATGAAAATAGAGTAAACAAACCTTTCTACACTCTTGAGCACCTGGAAAAAGATAGCAGTAGAACATCACTCTCTGGTCAGTGTCATATTATGGGAGCGATTGCAGAAGTACACTGCCATGGTAAGTAGGACTTGAAGAAATATGAAAACACAATGACGACTAATGAGAGGGTTTCACACAACCCAAATCCTTGGAAAAGTTCTATGATATTGCTTTAATGTTGCTACAAGAGATTGCGACATATTTGATAAATAAACTATTGCAACATGTTAAACTAGGGCGTACCTTGTAAGTAAACACAACGTCGCTACTTGACCAGTTAAGGACATCAGCTTCATAGAACAAGCGCAACTTGTTAGCTTCATGTTCTAGCTCCTAAAAAACCAAAATCGACAGTGTCACAGTTGTTTCATCTACCACAAATTTTAAATTAGTAGCATTCAAAACAAACTTCACCTTAAGAGGGTGACTGATAGTCTTACACAAAACCACAGTTCATGGACCACAATTAACATTTAACTGTATTTTTCTTTCTTAGACATCTTCTTTCCAACTGGTGTCACATACTCCTGAAAACTATAGGGTATGCTCAAGTTAAATTGGCCATCGCGATACAATAACTTCTGAGACCATCTAATTGTTACTGAGATACAGATTCCACCATCAATCTGAAAAGGTAACTCCATTAGTAAACTGAACAAGTGATACATGAAATAAGAAAGCAAATTATATAATATCAAACACAATTAGAAGTTCACCTCTGGTATTGTAAGGGAAAATATTTGGGGCTTTAGAAAGAATCCATCTTCAACTTTGGCTAACTTTACATTTTCCCTTTCATCATCTTCGGCGACTAGTTTAGTGCTGTAAGATTTCCTTGGTAACTCAACATCAACACCTAGAATTGATCCCTGTTAGCCAAATAATGCATCACTTGAGGAACAAACAATCAGCAATGTTTCACCCTTGTGAAACAAGAGAACAATAAGGATTCACAAAATAAGAAAGCATTCAACAAGCACTTCCCAAAATCTACGCGAACTGAAACAATAGATTTCTCCATTCGGAGAAGTTCTACATTAACTATTAAGGCTTAAACAAGAAAAGAATACCAAGCTCATTGCTTTCAAGTTATATATGCTTGCCTTTAACTTCCAAAAGCTTTTGACTTGTAGGAAAATTTGTGCAAGAACTCAACCAAAATCAATCAAACCTATAAAACCTAGTGTTATTAAAAGCCACTTCCATACATTTTCTGCAAGATTTTATTTTTATGCTGTAACAGTGAAAATAATATTTACACAATCAGGTCATTTTAAGATATTTGCTGCTAACGCTTTATAATTAGCACTAATTGGTAACCTAAATAGTACTTATATGTCATAACATGTTAAAATACATTATTAGTATAAAAAGAATTGATTATAGGCTATAATTACGTATTTTAGTCGATTATTACACTCTAATTTAATGCACTTTAGTTGAGTTTGTGCTTCAATCGCTAGTGTTTTGCACTAATTGTGTGTTTTATGCCTTGTAGGTGTGATTCCGAGCTATATAGATGTT
>MU678225.1:39522-91646 GCA_026770625.1 Nicotiana glauca
TTAAACACAAGAATCTAAATATCTATAAGTTAGAAATTGTTCAAGCTTGTCTTCTTAGTGATAGTGAACAGCTGTAGCTAAACCTTAGTTCTCTGTGGGATTCGACTCCGGACTTGTAAATCGGATTATATTTGCAACGACCGCATTGTCCTTTTTATAAGGCATAGTTGGGCGTGATCAAGAATCATTTCAAGCCTCAAACATGTGATATCACTACATTATCTACTAGTCTGGTTCGACGCGAACTTCTATCATTCCTAACCTGCTTTGTACCAGCGGATACTATAAGGACAAATTCTATACTATTCCATAAATTATCTACCATTGTTAAAGATTAATGTTAATCATAGAGATTTATCTATAATTACCCTGTAAATGAGTCGTCATTGCATAGAACTTTAAACTCTTACATTAAAGCAGACAATTATAAATTTCCGTAATTACCTGTTCGCCCATTGGAACAGCAATACGATAGTCACAGCTACGACTACTCATAACGCAATGCAGATGCCAAGAACCCGTAACAGTAATAACCAAATTCCATTACCCACAACCAAATATAATAGCCGTGTTATAGAGAAATTTGGAAAATCTTCGCCACAGTTGGTTGAAAATATCCAAAGCATGTCAATTAACAGGAAAATATTTTGAAACACCAAATAGCCGAGAGCTAAACAGAAAATTTGAAGGGACAAAACAAAAAGAAGTCAGTAAAACATGCGGAAGCAAACAAAAAGGGGGATCCAAGACCATAATGCTTAAGAAGGTGATACACAAGTCACAAAAACAAGTCATTTGGCTGCCTTGAACCTCAGATGCAAAGAAAAGAGTAAATAAAAGCAGAAGACAAAATCAACAAGTCTGAGAAGCTTATTTACCCTTTCGCCTGAGAATCTTGCGGAGCAACAACATACGACTTCGAATTTCAGAGTTATGAAGCAAAAATCTTGCAATTTCGAAAGTTTTCTTCTAATTTTCAGACAATAACCCTAGATTCACGCCCATTATTTTGTATTTGAAGAAAAAAATTCACATTATTGAAGAGGAGTGAAGGAGTCTGATAGAGAGGAGAGAAAGTGGGATGTTGCCCTAATTGTTCTAATGTCAGTCTTTTGACCAAGTTAATTTTATCTTTTAGACAGAATTGTAGCGACAGAAATAGCGACGGATTAATATCTATCGCTAATAATAACTAATAAAATTTTACTTGAATGGAACTAGATATTAGCGACGGAAAGCAGCGACAGATATTTTAACTTTAATGTCTTGATAAATAAAACGAATGCAACGGCGGATTTTTTGACGCTAAATCCGTCACTAGATTTTAATACTTTTTGTCGCCGCACTTTCATCGCTAATTTTGTAGGTAAAATAAAGGCGCTAATATTTAGTGCCAATTTTAGCGACGAATATTAATTTTTGTCGCTATTCCGTTGCTATATTTTATGCAAATTCTTTTTTTAGCTTATTTGGCGACAAGCGACAAAATACGTTGCTAATCCGTTGTTATTTAGCTACGGAGTATCTCTTGTCGCTAAATTTTGTTGCTAAACGCTGTTTTTATTTTAGTGATATGATAGTTTTTAAATATTTTATTGGAAAAAAAGTGATCTTTGAAATGATTACTCAAATGCGTTCAGAATAAATTGAATTGTTTGAATATAAGGTAAGCTTATATTCAAACAGCCTCTCTGCCCTTTCGGTAGGGGTAAGGCCTGGGTACGTATTACACTCCCCAGACCCCACTTTGTAGGACTATACTGGGTAGTTGTTTTTTAAGGTAAGCTTAATTGATTTTGATGTCCTAAATATTAGTACTACTTTTTATGTAGTCCCTCAAATAAGGAAAACTTTAATAAGTAAAGTTTTAGTTTGACTTCAAAATACTAAATATTATAAAAATAATTAAATAATTATTTTGTCTAGTGTGAACTCTATTTTAAAAAAATAAAATAAGACTTATAACATTTAAAATTTCCACAAAATTATCTTTTTCGATTTTTGAGCAAGATTGGAATTCCATATCGTTTGAAGTTGCTGAAAGTTTACCTTTATTAGGATACAATTAGGCCAACAATAAATACAAAAAGTAAAAAAAAAAAAAATGAAGAAAAAGAGAGAGGTTATGTCCATGACCATGTTATTTGATGAAAACTGATAAAACATGTTGAGCAACATCTGTGAGGCTGTTGAGTATGAAAAAGTTATAGAGATGGTTACTTCGTGAAATGACTGGATTAAAAATAGCTCCACGAGTTTTCGAACAAATGCATGATGCAAAAAATTTAAATTCGATAAATATTCTAAATATTAAAAAAAAAAATCTAAGTAGTCTTACAAATAAGGAAAACTTTAATGAGTAAAATTTTACTTGACTTTAAAGTACTAAATATTAGGGAAATAATTAAATGACTATTTTGTCTAGTGAGAACTTTATTTTAAAAGGTTAAAAAAGGTGAACGGCATTTCGCTAAGAGGGTTCGTGCTTTTAATATAGTACTAGTTTTAGTGTACGTGTGTTGCACGTGTGTTTTGCGTCAATCAGTATAAAATATATGCAAGAAAAATAAATTATTGTATACAATGAAACAATATCTTCTTAACATACAAGGATGATGATTTGAAATTATAATATCTAGCGAAATACTAAGATATAAATATATCATGCTGTTGTATCTCGTCTAACATCTCTTTGGAATACAAGTAATACAAATTTCGACTATCAATTAGATCAATAATAGTATTATATTACCTCAGAATTTATCAAAATGGTTATTTCATCAAAATATTATAAACCTTAACTACTGGATATATATTTCTTGAAATTCTAATTTACTAAATAATAATATTTTCATAAAACTCCAGTCACTAATTAGGTTAGTCTTGAGGAAGCTGTTCTTTAATTTCTTGCATCTACGTCTAATGATATTAATTAAGTAGTTATTATTTTTCTTAAGATTTTAAAAGCTTGAAAAATTAATTAATAACTTAAATTTTTGAAAAGGAGATCTAGTGCATTCCTAAGATCACCCTACAAGAAAATAATAATATTATTTATTAATTATCAAATAATGAATACAAAAAATAATGAAGCTTTCAAATTAATAGCAACTTTTTCACAATTAATGTATCATCAAGATTCTAACACAAATATTTTATGTAGAAAAATGAAGGTAAAGCTACTTTTTATGATAACGAGACTAAAAATTTAAAAACTTGTTCAACATAAAAAATAAATATGTGGTATATGGTAGAGAATTATATATTTAAATATTGCTTTTTCTAATTTAGAGGAAGTTTCGTAAAAAATATTTATTATGACTATAGATTATAAGTAAGTATAATTAGTTTTTCCTTTTTATGAATAATAATAAATAGAATCTAATTTAATTTGTCAAGATTCTAAAATAAATATTTTAGGTAGGAAATAAATTAAAGTTATTTTTTTATATAACAAAGAGACTAAAAGTTTTAAAACATGTTATGATTTTTCTTTTCTCGTGTTGAGTCCTTTTTCCCCTTGATATTTATATGTCAATTTTTTACATGGTGATTAAAAAAAAAAATTAACCAAGGTACATAATATTAGTTTATACAGACTCAGAACCTTTCCAACTTTGTATCAAAATTAAAAGACAACAGAAGCAATTATCCTTTCTTAAGAGATATGGCATTGGTAAATAAAATATGTTTATATGGCATTGATAAATAGAATATGGTACTTTGATGTATTTTCGTTAGACAATTAAATCAACGTATAATGGTTGATTTTAAATTCTTAAGATTTTTAGTTAATTTAAAGGTCCTAAATCTTAGGGAGATATTAAATAACTTTTTTTTTAATCTAGGTGAGCTTTAATTTTAAAAGGGTAAAAAAGACAAACACATTTGGCTAAGAGCCTTCGTGCTTTTAATATAGTATGGATTTTTACGTGTAAGATTTACATACAATAAACTCTTAATATTTTTACAGGTTTTGGACTTTTTACATAATTTAAATAAGAAAAAATTTAATAAGTAAAATTTTAATTAATTTTAAACTCATAAACGTAGATTTGTATAAAGTAAACTCTTAACAGTTTTAAAGTTCTAAATGGTAGGACTTTCTGCATAAGTCAAATAAGAATGATTTTAATGCGTAAAATTTTATTCATTTAAACTTTTAATATTAATAAAATAATTAATTGGTTATTCAATAAATCGTTACTGGTAGTACTTGACACACAAAAAGCCGTTAGTTTAAGTTCCAATCATCTATTCTAGGTAAATATTAATTCATTGTATAAATGTATCTGTTGTTAATGAAGGGATAGGGGAGAAAACGTGGTGAACGTATGTTAAGTTGGTGTTTTTTTTTTTTTTTTTTTGGGAGTGATTGATATAAGGTAAAAGTTTAATTGATTTTAAAGTTCTAAATATTATGACTTTTTACCTAGTTTAAATAAGGAAGGATTTAATACACAAAAATAATAATTAATTTTCAAGTCCTAAATATTAGGAAAATGATTTAAATGACTATTTTGTCTAGTACAAAATTAATTCTTAAGGGGTAAAAAATGCGAACGACATTTCGCTAAGGGCCTTCGTGCTTTTAATATAGCATATAGAGTATAGATAGATAAGTTACTTTGTCTACAAAAATATTTCGAAAGAAAATATTATTCACCAGAAAGAGAAAAAATAACTTCTTTTTCTTTTAGGAAAAGTCATTTTCTTTTAGAGTTATCTCAATTCTTAATTTGATATTAAAGTTCTTACCAACACTTAGACAATATCATCAATATTCAATGCTTAAAGCTTTCATCTAAAATATTATTCGATTTGCTAACATTGATGAGTCGTATCCCACATGGGTGGGTTATGGGTATCTTGGTCTCCTTATATGGTCTTGGGCAATCCTCGCCTCACAAGTTAGCTTTTGGGGTTGAGTTAGGCCCAAGGTCCATTCTTATCAAACATTGTAGTCAATTTTTAATAAATAGTTTTTCTTTTTCTAAAATACTTGTAACTCTTCGGCCAATCATCAAAAAAATACTTTTTAAATTATAAGTATCTTCAGAAAATACTTTTAGAAATTGTCTTGCCAAGTTGGTTAGGGGAGAGTTTGCGTTATTTATTAACCAGAATCTGTTGAGTTATGTGTTTTGATGATTAAGAAGTTTGTGTAATGAACATGCGCTAAGAACTAGGTGCTCACAATAGTTGCTGAAGGTCCTTACAAGACAGTAGTTTTTTCAGTAAAAGTTATTGCAGTTCGATATTAGTGGAAATGACTGTTAATACGATAAGGGATGCTGCCTAAGGAAATTTGCAGATAGGAATCACGAAGCTTGAGGAGTCCTCAGGATCTCAGAATTTGTAAGTGAACTAAAGTTCGACTATGATTCGGACTCCCAAAGATCTCGGAGCTGTGGGGATTTAAATACCTTGCCTATGGACTGTAGAAGACCATTTTTTTCACATACATATCGAGGACAAAGCGCACAACATTTCCGGTTCAAAACGCATGTGAAGTTGCGGACCAAAATTATTCGGAAAGTTAATTTCTTTCTATTTGAGTCAGTCTAATTCATGTATATTAGGGAATTGAGTTTTATTCATGTTTACATTCAAACAATGTTAGTTAGGTTATTGTCTAACTTTGCAAGTTAAAGTAACTTGTAATCCTCATAGAATAAATAGAAGTAGTTGAAGTGTAGAGGTGAATTAGGTTACAGGAGTTATAATATGTACATTAGGCTCATTTATTCTAGTAATATTAACGTTAAAATCCTACGTAGTAAGTGGTGATTTTTGCACCTTTGAGCGGGGTGATTTTTCACGTAAAATTAATGTCTTTTATTTTTCTATGATTTTATTCAAGCGTAAGGAGTAAGGTAAAGAACCAAGTTCTTTAGTAGTTTAGGAGGACAATCAAAATAACAATTGGTATCAGAGTGGATTCTCTTAAACACGGTTAAAATCTCGAGAGATCTTCGAAGAAATGAGTGCTCAACTTGAAATTAACACAGGACAGTCAACTACTAGACCACCCCTATTTAATAAAAAATATTACAGTTGGTGAAAGAGAAGAATGGGGGATTTCCTAACTATCGAGGACTATGAACTCTAAACAGTAGTAAAATGAGGGCCATTGAGTCCCACCAAGAAAAATGGGTAAAATAAAACTGTTCCCATTGACCCCTCAGAATTTGTGGCAGTTGACTTTAAAATGATCGAAAAGAATGCCAAATCCAAGAAAATTCTCATGTGTGGACTTGGTCTTGACAAAAATACAATAGGATATCTGCCTGCTTTAATCAGAAGGAATGTTTGGACGCACTTCAAACTGCTCATGAAGGATTAAATCAAGTGAATAGATCAAGAATTAAGTTGCTAATGAGCAACTATGAGCTCTTCTCTACAAAGGAGTATGAGTCTATTCATGAGATGATGACCAGGTTTTGTATCATAATGAATGAACTAAAGTTATTGGGAAATGTGCTCACTTCTAAAGAATTGATTAGAAAAGTCCTAAGTACTTTTCTTGCCTCACGAGAACCAAAAGTCACAGCTATTCAGGAAGCAAATGAGTTGGACAAAATATCACTAGAGGAGTTGATTGGGAATTTAAATGACGAGAAAGATGGAACTACACAAGGAAGAACCAAAAAGGGATAAGGCACTGGTCCTCAAGGCTACAAATGAAGATTATTCTGTCACAATCCAAATCTCCCTCCGTAAGATGTCATGACGGCACCTAGTCTTTAAGACTAGGTAAGCCTAACAGTTGCGTAATAACTGAAATAATAACATAAATAACCGCCCAAAACAACAACAGGTATATATATATATATAGATAAAACTGAAAAACTGCCGCTCGGCATATACAAATAAAACCAACAACTCCGAGTATAAACAACTTCCAAAGACCCGGTAGTCACAAGTTACAAGCTCTAAGAAATTTTTCTAACTGTCTCTATACAATAACATCTAGGAAAAATAAGGAAGAACAACATAAAAGGATAGAGTGGGACTCTGAGACCTGCAGACGCTGGCAGATATACAGCAGCACGAACTCTCTACTAATAGCAGGGCTGGTAGGAGATACCCGGATCTACATACAAAACATGTGTAGAAGAGTAGCATGAGTATGCCACAACGGCACCCAGTAAGTGTCAAGCCTAACCTCGGTAGGGTAGTGACGAGGTCAGGTTTGGGCCCTACTGGAATAATATATTAAAGGCAAAAAATATAGTAATATAATAAAAAGACTGAGAATTTACAGAAAGGTAACAAGAAAGCAAATAGGAATAAACAACAGGGGCACTCCCGAGGTACCGCCTCGTAGTCTCAAAAGTAAATACTTAACAGGGGATCTCCCAAGGTACTGCCTCATAGTCCCAAAAGTAAATATGCAGCAGAAAAGCTCCCGAGGTAGCATCTCGTTGTCCCAAAAGTAAATATGTGACACGAGATGTCCCGAGGTACTGCCTCGAGTCCCAAAAATAAATACTCAGCAGGGGATCTCCCGAGGTACTGCCTCGTAGTCCCAAAGTAAATATACAACGGTGAAGCTCCTGAGGTACCGCCTCATAGTCCCAAAAGTAAATACACATCTCATAACTTAAGCAACAACGAATTTACAGAAAGAAATCCTATAGTTAAAGACTAAATACAAATCAAGGAAAAATAGGTAATCGAATTAAGCATGTTGCACAAATTGCAAGTAAGAGTTTAAGCATGTAGGAATGCGATATTAGACTAACATGATGACTACACATGCTAGGATAACTCAGTTAAGTAATTAAAGAAGACTACTTAGCAAGAACCGGGTTTTTCAATATTTAGCCCGTGTACGCACTCATCACCTCGCGTACTCGGTGCTCACATATAACAAATTGTTAAAACACTACCAAATCCTAAGTGGATTTCTCCCACACAAGGGTATGCAAGTCACTTACTTCAAGCCAAGCTTAATCAGTCAATAAGAATGCCTTTTCCTTGACTTTCCGATTCTGAATGGCCCAAATCTATCCAAAAGCAATTACATACTATAAATATAACTATAAGAAACTAAACTAATCGATAAAATCAAGACTTAAACAAGAAATTAGAAAATTGCCACAAAATTCGGCCCGGGCCCACGCTCGAAATTGGATAAAAGTCAAAAAATATGAACATCCATTCAACTATGACTTTAGCCATACTGAAATACTCAAATCCGATTCAAAAACCTCAATGAAACCCCCAAAATTCGGTTTAAGAACCTTTCGGTTTCCCCCCAAAATTTCTCAACTCAAATCCTTAATTAAATAATAAAATTAACGATGGATTAGTGGATATTAACCAAAAATGAGTGTAGAGTCCTTACCCAAATGTTTCCTCTGAAAATCCATCAAAATCTCGCCTCAATCCAAGCTATCTATCTAAAATTATGAAGAAAATGGTAAACTCTCGATTTTGAAATGTTTAAATCTGCCCAGGTGTTATGCATCGCGATCGCGGGACCCTCATGATGATCGCGAAGAATAATAAGTTACAACCACTTAAATGGCCTATACAAACACGAACCCACAGACATGAATGCGAAGCTTCACCTTCTTGGCACTTCGCGAATGCATGTAATCACTACGCGATCACATAGGCTAAAAGCCTGGTGACCCAATGGACTTGCTTCTCTACGCGAACGCGAGGACCCTATTGCGAACGCGTAGACTTAAGAGTTTAGTTCTCACAAACGCGGGACCTGCATCGCGAATGTGAAGGAAAAAAATCCCACTGATCTCCAACTCCTCTAGGCGAACATGGGAAAACCTCGCGAATGTATACAAGGAAACTAGATGCACTAGAAAACTGAGCTTCAGCCATCTTCAAAAATCAATTCCCAATCCATTAACCATCCGAAATCCACCTGAGGCCCCCGAAACCTCAACCAAACTTACCAACAAGTCCTAATGCATCATACGAACTTAGTCGAGCCTTCAAATCATATCAAGAAATGCTAAAAATATAAATCACACCCCAATTCAAGCTTAATGAATTTAAAACTTCAAACTTCTACAATCGATGCCGAAATATATCAATTCATATCCGATTGACCCCAAATTTTGCATCCAAGTCATAATTGACATTACAGACCTATTCCAACTTTCGGAATCGTAATCCAATCATGATATCAAAGAATCCACTCCTGGTCAAACTTCCAAAAATTTAACTTTTGCCATTTCCAGCCTAATTCAACTATGTACCTCCAAATCACAATCCGCACACCAACGGAGCTAACCGAAACAAATCCTCTCGGCAAGTCACATAAGCATAAACTGAAATAGTGGGAATAGTAGATAGGCGATCGGGGATAATACTTTAAAAATGACCGGCCAGGTCATTACATCCCCCCTCTCTTAAAACAATTGTTCGTCCTCAGACGAGCATAGAGACATACCTAAAGTGGTGAAAAGATGAGGATAATGGCTGCGCATATCATGCTCAGTCTCCTAAGTTCCCTCCTCGACCAGTTGACCCCTCCACTAAACCTTCACTAAAGCAATTTTCTTTGAACTCAACTTTCGAACCTGCCTATCCAAAATGGCCACTGGCTCCTCAACATAAGACAAATTCTTGTCCAACTAGATCGAGCTAAAAACTAACACATGAGACGGATCGTCGTGATACTTTCGGAGCATAGAAACATGGAATACTAGATGGACTGCAGCTAGGCTAGGTGGCAGTGCAAGTCTATAAGCCATCTCTCCCACCCTCTCAAGAATCTTAAAAGGCCCGATATACCTAGGGCTACAATTTACCTTTCTTCCCGAACCTCATAACACCCTTCATGGGCGAAACTCAGAGCAAAACCTGCTCCCCAACCATGAATGCAACATCGTGAACCTTCCAATCCGCATAACTCTTCTATCTGAACTGGCTGTACAAGGTCGATCCTGAATCACCTTAACCTTTTCCAAAGCATCCTGAACTAAGTCTGTACCCAATAGCCTAGCGTCACCCGGCTCGAACCAACCCACTGGAGATCGACACCGCCTACCATACAAAGCCTCATATAGGGCTAACTGAATGCTCGACTGTTAACTATTATTGTAGGCAAACTCCGCAAGTGGCAATAACTGATACCAAAAACCCTCAAACTCTATCATACATGCATGGAGCATATCCTCCAGTATATAAATAGTGCACTCGGACTGTCCACCCGTCTGAGGGTGAAATGTTGTGCTTAACTCAATCCGAGTACTTAACTTATGCTGTATGGCTCTTTAAAACCGTGATGTAAACTACGTACCCCGGCCAAATATGATATATACCAGCACACCATGAAGTCTAACAATCTCGTAGATATAAACTCGAGCCAGCTGCTTGGAAGAATAAGTAATCATCACTGGAATTAAATGAGCTGACTTGGTCAACCTATCCACAATCACCAAAACTGCATCAAACTTCCTCCGAGTCCGTGGAAGCCCAACGACAATATCCATAGTGATTTGCTCCCATTTTCACTCCAGAATCTCTAGCTTCTGAAGCAATATACCTGACCGTTGATGCTCATACGTCACCTGTTGACAATTTAGGCACCGAGCTACATACTTTACTATGTCCTCTTCATTATCCTCCACTAATAATGCTATGTCAAGTCCTGATACATATTTGTGGCACCTGAATGAATGGAGTACTGTGAACTTTGAGCCTCCTGGAGAATCAACTCACACAAACCATCTACATTGGGCACATATAGCCTGCCCTACATCCTCAATGCACCATCACCTCTAATAGGGACCTCTTGGTATCACCGTGCTGAACCATGTCCTTAAGGACAAGAAAATGGGGGTCATCATACTGATGATCCCTGATATGATCATAAATAGAAGACTGAGAAACCACACTAGCCAAAACTCGAATCGACTCAAAAATATACAATCTAATAAACAAGTTGACCAAGGGCTAAACATCCAACGCCAATGGCCTCTCTGCTGCTGGTAGATATTCTAAGCTCCCCAAACTCTCCACCCTGCGACTCAAGGCATCGGCCACCACATGGCCTTCCCAGGATGAAATAAAATAATGATATCATAATCTTTAAGCAGCTCTAACCACCTCCGCTGACGCAAGTTAAGATCTTTTTGTTTGAACAGATGTTGCAGATGATAGTTATCAGTGTAGATCTCACAAGGGACACCGTACAAATAGTGCCACAAAATCTTCAAGGCATGAACAATAGTTGCTAACTCAAGGTCATAGAAATGATAGTTCTTCTCATGCACCTTCAATTTTCTAGATGCATAGACAATCACCCTACCGTCCTGCATCAACACCGTGCTGAGACCAATCCACAACGTATCATAATATACAGTATAAGACCCCAAACCTGTAGGCAATACCAATACTAGGGCCGTAGTCAAAGTTGTCTTTTGATTTTGAAAGCTCTCCTCACACTCCTTTGTCCACCTGAACAGAGCACCCTTCTAGGTCAGCCTGGTCATAAGTGCTACAATAGATGAGAAACCCTTTACAAATTGACGGTAATACCCTGCCAAACCAAGAAAACTCTGGATCTCCACAGCTAAGGACGGTTTGGGCTAACTTTGCACTACTTCAACCTTCTTTGAATCCACCTTGATCCCCTCACTCGATACTACGTGACCCAAAAATGCCACTAAATCTAGCCAAAACTCATATTTTTAGAATTTTGAATATAACTTCTTTTCTCTCAAGGTCTGAAGCACAGTCCTCAAGTGTTGTTCATGATCCTCCTGATTCCGGGAGCATACCAGAATGTCGTTAATAAACACAATGACGAATGAGTCAAGATAGGACCAAAATACACTATGCATCAAGTGCATGAATGTTGCTGGGGCGTTGGTCAGCCCAAATGGCATCATAATGAACTCGTATTGACCATACCGAGTCCTTAAAGCAGTCTTCGGTATATCTAGCTCCTGAATTTTTAATTGATGATAGCCTAAATGTAAGTCAATCTTGGAAAACGCTCTGGCACCCTATAACTGATGAAATAGGTCATCAATACGAGGCAATGGATATATGTTCTTCACTATAACTTTGTTCAACTGGCAATAATGAATGCACATACGCATAGAACCATATTTTTTCTTCACAAACAAGACTGGAGCAACCCAACATGACACACTGGGCTAAATGAAGCCCTTATCAAGCAATTCCTGTAACAGTTCTTTTAACTCCTTCAACTCAAGCGGTGCCATATGATATGGAGGAATATAGATGGGCTGAGTGCCTGATAACAAATCAATACCAAATTTGATTTCCCTGTTAGGCAGTATGCCCGAAAGATCCACTAGAAATATATCTAGATAATCCCTCACTATCGAAACTAATTCGACGGTAGGAGTATCAATACTGACATCTCCCACATAAGCTAGATACGCGTCACACCCCTTCTCGACCATTCATTGAGCCTTAAGAAATGAAATAACTCTATTAGGAGTATACTCTAAGGTCTCTCCACTCTAACCGCGGTAGTCCTGGCATAGCAAGCGTCACGGTCTTGGAGTGACAATCAAGAATAGCATAATGGGGCGACAACTAGTCCATGCCCAAAATAATATCAAACTCTACCATACTGAGCAATTCACTAAGAACAACCAAACAAGATCAATACATGGTCAACAACAATACATTCTCCCATAGGAGTAGATACATAAATAGAGAACTCAAAAAATTACGGGATATGCCCAAATACTGAGCAAAATAAGATGACAAGTGGAGCCTATAGGTTTTTGTTTAGTCTATTCCTTTTTAGCCTATTCTTTTTGTAGCTTTGTGTTGGTCTATTAGCCATTCCAAGCTACTATAAAGTGAGGGAATGTCCTCGGGGGGAACAGTGAGTAGAGGGTTAGGGTGGCAGGGAGGCTAAGGCACCTTCTAGGTTGAGAGTGGGGTTATGGAACATATGGACTTCAGCGGGGAAGTCTATAGAGTTAGCAAAGATTCTCCATAAGAGGATGATTAACATAGCTTGTGTCCAGGAGACTAGATGGGTGGGGAACAAGGCTCGGAAGGCTGATGGGTTTAATTTGTTGTATTTAAGGAGGATGAGAGCGAAGAAAGGTGTAGGCATTTTAGTTCATAAGGATCTAACAGAGCTAGCGGTTGAGGTTAAGAGGGTGAATGACAGGTTGATGGCCATTAAGATAGTAGTGGGAGGGTATACTCTGAACGTAGTTAGTGCTTATGCGCCTCAGGTGGGTTTGGACGAGGAGGTTTAAAGACGCTTCTGGGAAGATTTAGATGGGTTGGTACGGGGTATAACGTCCACCGAGAAACTTATTATATGGGTGATTTTAACGGCTACAGTGGGAGGTTGCCTGGGGGATATGACGATGTGCATAGTGGCTTCAGTTTTCGAGATAGAAATGGAGGAGATACTTCGCTGCTGGAGTACGCTAAAACTTTTGCACTGGTGATCACTAACTCGTGTTACCCGAATAAGGCGGAGCACCTGATAAATTTTTCGAGTACGGTGGCCAAGACCCTGATTGATTATCTACTTCTCCAGAAATATGATAGAGGTTTATGCACGAATTGCAAGATCATCCCGAGTGAGAATCTTACGATCAAACATATGCTTTTGATTATGTACTTAGAGATTAGGTGGACGAGAAAGAAGAGGGCTATGTCTGGTATACTTAGGGTCAGGTGGGGTGCATTGGCTAAGGACAAGGCCAGGAGTTAGGGGAGAAGTTGCTGGCTGTAGAGGCTTGGAGGAGTAGTGGGGATGCGAGTTGTATGTGGTCTATGATAGCAAATTTTATTATAGAGGCAGCGAGAAATGTGTCAGGGATCTTGAAGGGTTTTTATGGTGGCCATAAAGGGGACTGGTGGTAGAATGAAGAGGTTCAAGGGAAAGTGGAAGTCAAGAAAGCGACATATTTGAAGCTAGTAGAGAGTATAAATGAGGGGCAGAAGAGTGCTAACAGGGAGGAGTATAAGAAGTCTAGGAAGGATGCGAAGTTGGTCGTTACTGCGGCTAAGACTGCAGTGTTTAGTTGTTTATACAAAGAAATTGAGGATAAAAGTGGGGACAAGAAGTGGTACAGGCTGGCGAAGGTGAGGGAATGGAAGGCCCGAGATCTAGACCAATTGATATGTATAAAAGACGAGGAGAATAGAGTTTTATTGGAGGGGGAAAAGATTAGGCAGAGATGGCATTTTTAATTCCATAAACTCTTGAATGAAGAGGGAGAAGGAGCATTGTGCTGGGGGAGTTGGAGTACTCGGAGCGGCAGCGAGATTTTGGGTATTGTAG
Organism: Nicotiana glauca; assembly: GCA_026770625.1. Lineage (NCBI taxonomy): Eukaryota > Viridiplantae > Streptophyta > Magnoliopsida > Solanales > Solanaceae > Nicotiana > Nicotiana glauca. The sequence goes on from MU678225.1 coordinate 53,795, forward strand.
ACACATACGAGTGAGGGGAAGTTGTAGGAGCTATGTGCAGGATAAGTAGGGTAGAGCGACTGGTCCAGATGAGATACCATGGGAATTCTAGAAGAGAGTGGGTGAGGAGGGCTTGGAATGGATTGCTAGGTTGTTTAACATTACTTTTAGGATGAAGAAGATGCCCGAATAGTGGAGGAGGAGTACGATGATCCCATTGTAAAAGAACAAGAGGATGTCCAAAAATGCAACAACTATAGGGGTATCAAATTGTTAAGCCACGCGATAAAAGTGTAGGAGAGGATGATTGAAGGGATGTTGAGGAGGAGTGTGTCCATTTTGAAGAACCAGTTTGGTTTCATGTTTGGACAGTCGACTACTGAGGCCATTCACATTGTGAGAAGATTGGTGGAGCAGCATAGGGCGATGAAGAAGGATTTGCATATGGTGTTCATTCACCTAGAGAAAGCCTATGACAAAGTCCTGAGAGAGGTTCTATGGGGATGTTTGGAGGCTAGAGAAGTGCTTGTAATGTATATTAGAGTGATTTAGGACATGTGTGATAGAGCTAAGACACGGGTTAGGATAGTAGGAGGAGACTTTGACTACTTTCCAGCTGAGATGAAGCTGCATCATGGATCAACACTTAACAAGTTTTTGTTTTCCCTGGCGATGGATTCTTTCACACGACACATTCAAAGGGAGGTTCCTTGGTGCTTGTTATTTGCAGATGATATAATCTTGATTGATGAGACGCGAGGTGGCATTCATGAGAGGCTGGAGTTTTAGAGACATACTCTGGAGTCTAAGGATTTCAAGTGGAGTAGGACTAAGATAGAATACTTGCAGTGCATGTTCAGCGGTGTTACCTAGGAGGAGAATGGGGATATGAGGATCAATACGCAAGTTATTCATAGGAGAGAGAGTTTCACGTATCCGGGCTCCATAATTCAGAAGGATAGGAAGATAAATGAGAATGTCATACACTGTATCAGAGCAGGGTGGATGAAGTGAAGGCTCGCTTCCGGTGTCTTGTGTGATAAGAATATACCATTGAGACATAAGGGTAAGTTCTACAAGGTAGTGGTTAGACCGACTATGTTGTATGGGGCAGAGTGTTGGCCAGTTAGAAACTCCTATGTCCAGTAGATGAAAGTAGTGGAAATGAGGATGTTGAGATGGATGTGTGGGCATACTGGGTTGATTTGGTTTGGCCATATTAAGAAGAGAAGCACAGATGCCCCAGTCAGGAGATGTGAGATGTTGGCCTTGGGAGGTTAGAGGAGGGGTAGAGGTAGGCTAAAGATGTCTTGGGGAGAGGTGATAAGGCGGGACATAGCGCAACTTGAGGTAACTGAGGACATGACCTTAGATAGAAGGATGTGGAGGTTGAAGATTAGGGTAGAAGGTTAGTAGGTAGTCGTGTGTTTCCCTTTGTCTTCTCTAGTTTGATAGTAGTAGTGCCAGTACGGTACCCTTTTTTCCTTAGTTTGCTATATTCGCATGTCTTGTTCCGTTATTACTTGCCATCTATAATTCCGTAGTTTGATAGTAGTACTTCGTTCATATTCTCATTTGCTACCTTGAATTTAGTTTTCTAAATATATATCTTGCTATTACTTGTTATCAGTACCTCTTTCATATTCTTTGTTGATATGTTCGATTTAGTTTTCTAATTATTTGTCTTGCTATTACTTGCTATCAGGTCTTCTTTCACCATCTTTAGCCAAGGGTCTATCAGAAATAGTCTCTCTGCCCTTCCAGGGTAGGGGTAAGGCTGCATACATCCTACCCTCTCCAGACCCCATTGTAGGATTATACTAGGTGGTTGTTATTGTTGTTGTTGTTGTTGTTGTTGTTGTTGTTGCATCTCTATGATAGACCGGAACAATACCTGTAATGATAGAATCACATGCAAATGCCTCTGTACGAGCAGGAAGAGAATAATATTTGGATTGGCCTCCATATCTAGGGCGACCTCTACCTGCCCGACCTCCATCTCGAACTGGCTTAGCAGGTGGAGTGGTAGCTCGTGCTATAATTATAGCCTGGGGACCCGGTAAAGCGCGCGGTGCCTGAGTAGTCTATGAAGGTGCACCCCTCCGAAGTCTCGGGAAATACCTCACCATATGGCGAGTGTCTCCATACTCAAAAAAAGCTCTCGGAGGGTGTGGCTACTGTGGCTGACTCGGGCCAGGTCGTCTGGACTGACCGTTGAAAGAACTGCGTGTAGGAGGTGCACTAGACAATGGTGGTGCATAATAAGGTTCCTGGAGCCTAGGAGTGGCCAGAATACCACTGGTGGCTGGAAGTGCTAAATTAACAGGGCGACTCACATAGCCCCGACAATGATGAGCTCCCGCCGAACGAGTACCACTATAAGTGCCAGACTCTCGAGACCTCTTGGCCTCTGTCTCCTCTCTCTCTCCCCAATCAGCATACCCTCCAATCTCCTAGACGTCCCCACTACCTGCTGGTATGTAACGTCCATCTCCAACTATTGGGCCATGCTAAATCTGATACTGGGGTGTAGCCCCTCGATAAATCGACGGACCCTCTCTCGAACTGTAGCAACCAAGGCTGGTGCATGTCTAGCCAAATCAGTGAAGCGATTTGCATACTCTAACACAGTCATGGAACCCTGGCACAACTACTCAAACTCTGGGCTCCATGCAACTCTGAGACTCTGGGGCACATACTCCATCAAGAACATATCCGATAACTGAGTCGATGTGAGTGAAGCTGCCTTGACCGGACTACCCAACTCATATGCATGCCACCACTGATAGGCCGTACCTCAAAGCTTGAACATAGTGAAAGAAACCCCACTCGACTCCGCTATAACCATGGTATGGAGGATACAATAGCACTCCTCAAGAAAACCCTGCGCATCCTCTGATGACATGCCACTAAAAGTAGGAGGGTGGTAGTTTTTGTACTTCTCGAGCCTGAGCTGCTCCTCAGAAAATGGTGCCCTACCCTCGGGCTGAACTAGGGCTACCGGCTGCACTAGTATGACCTCTAGAACTTGGTCGACCTAAACCCGCTGCTTTGGGGTACATCGGCGAGAGTTTGTGCTCCTCCCCTGCCCTAAGATGTAGAAGGAGCAAGTGGGATCAACCCTGCCTGAGCCAAAGTGCCAAACATGCTCAGAAACTATGCAAGGGTCTCCTGAAGAGCTGGTGCAGTAACATGCGTCTTAGGTGCATGCGCTCCAACTGAAGCTACCGGTGGCTACTCAGTAGCACCTCATGCAGGTGCTCTGGATACACCGCGTAGACGTCCTTGGCTTCTCACGGTTCTAGAAGGGGGCACGGGTGCCTAATGATCTGATCTGGCTGTACGTGTTCTCACCATCTATGAGAGAATAGAAGATAGAAGTTTAGCATTCAGAAGTTAACAATTTTTCACGACAAGGAATCAAAGAATTGACATTTTCCTAACAATTACATAGCCTCCCGAAGATATGTATAGACGTCTCCGTACTGATCCGTGAGACTCTACTACACATGCTTGTGACTCATAAACCTATGAACTAAGAGTTCTGATACCAACTTGTCTTGACCCAAATCTCCCTCCGTAAGATGTCGTGAGGGAACATAGTCTCTAAGACTATGTAAGCCAAAAAGTTGCGGAATAACTAAAATAGCAGCTAAACCTTAACAACAACAGGTACATATAAAGATAAAGATGGAAAACTGCCGCTCGGCATGTCACGACCCAGATTTTTCACCCTCATGAGTCGTGATGGCGCCTACTAATAGGAGCTAGGCAAGCCAATTATCAAATACCTCTTTAGCGAACATCAACAATATTAACAACAATAAAGCATTTAACAATAAAGCAGAAATCTCAAATATAATTTACTGAAAGAAATGCGGAAGTATAACAAATCCTCTACCGAAGACTGGTGTCACAATACTTACGGACGTCTAGTGAATACTAAATACAAGGTTCAAATGAAGCATAGAACTGTCTGCTACGGTACAATGATAACAAACTGGATGAAATAGAAGGGATTCCGGGCCTGTGTACGTCAACAAGGTTACCTCAATTGTCCCTGGACTGGAAGCTCGCTCCCAAAATGCTACTGCTGCTCAAATGTTGCTCAAACACCTGGAACTGTGCAAAAAGATGCACAGAGTGTAGCATCAGCACAACTGACCCCATATGCTGGTAAGTGCATAGCCTAACCCTGGCGAAGTAGTGACGAGGCTAGGATCAGACCACCAGATAAACCTGTACAATTCAAATATATACATACAACGGAAAGAAAACACAGTAAGTAAACAGTCAACACACAGAAGGGGGATCATGTAGTGGGGAGGCAACAATTATAATTAGGAAAGCACAATATAAGATAGAAACAACCAAAGAATTTATAGCGATTCAAGAACACGAATATTTCAAATAAAACTCACTGGCGTCAACCACCGTTGCGGCATGCAACCCGTCCTCAAATATCATTGTTGCGGTGTGCAACCCGATCCTCAAATATCATTGTTGCGGCGTGCAACCCGATCCTCAAATATCATTGTTGCGGCGTGCAACCCGATCCTCAAATATCATTGTTGCGGCGTGCAACCCGATCCTAAAATATCATTGTTGCGCTGTGCAACCCGATCTTCAAATATCATTGTTGCGACGTGCAACCCGATCCTTAAATATCATTGTTGCGGCGTGCAACCCCATCCTCAAATATCATTGTTCCTGCGTGCAACTCGATCCTCAAATATCATTGTTGCGGGGTGCAACCCGCTCCACCAATATCATACTTTCTTATCCAAACAACAGTCACAAATACGGGGTAAGAAGTAAACAAACAAGGAAAGAATATCCTGGCAAGGGAATACAACAAAGCAATTAAATCCCGGCAAGGGAACAATATCAATAAACTCAATGTACCAGCAAGGGAAAATAACAACACAACTAAATCCATGGCAAGGGAGGTAAATCAACAAAAATAATAACACGTCCCGAAAAAGGAGTAATCATCAACTCTTTCTCTTTCTACACTTCTCACTTATACTTCACTTTAACATCTGAGCCATCGCTCCAAAGAGTCATTTCATATTATATACCTTCTCAATCCGTAATATAACTCGAGTCATTGCTCCACGGAGTTTAGTAATTATAATCCCTATATCATGCTCTTTACAGTGTATAGAAATCATAAAATAAGCATGGAAGAATCGCAACAATTCGGGATAATCTCAATATAAGGACACACGGTCATGCTAGACACCAGTGTATAGATACTCGTTACCATGCCTATACACCGTACTCCACAAATAGCAATTAGCAAATAAGACTCTACTCCTATTCCCTCAAGCAAAAGTTAGACCAAACACTTACCTCAACTTCCACGGCTAAATCAATCCACAACGACCGCTTTCCCTTTTGAATTCGGCTCCAAATCAATCAAATATATGAAATAACGACTTTATAATATCAATAACAGCTAAACAAATCAAACCCAATGCCTAAATATTGATTCCTAACCTTTTTTCCAAAAATTCCAAAATCGACCCCGGGCCTGCTTGGTTGAAACACGAGGTTCGGACCAAATTCATATCACCCATTCCCCCACGAGCCCGGATATACAATTTGTTTTTAAATCTGACCCCAAAACGAGATCTAAATCAAAGAAAATTAAGAAGCCCTAGTTCTACCCATTTCCCCCAATTTCAACCCTAGATTACATGATTTGAGCTTAGGAATTTGATAAATGATGAAGGAAATCAAAGGAAACAAGTTGAACAATACTTACCCAAGAAGCTTTGGTGAAGGGGAGCTCTAGAAATCGCCTATGGGCTGTGGGGAAGATGAACTCGTGTGTATTATGCGAAATATCTAGTCACTGGTTCTGTTTTGAACTTTAAAATCACTGGGCAAAAATGCTCTATGTGATCGCGGAGAAGGCATTGCGATCGCATGGGGTAAAGGGGAGTAAAACACTGCGATCGCGGAAGGCACATTGCGAACGCATAGAGGAAAAACATGTGCAGTCCAGGTTTGGACTTTAACAAAGTGCGAACGCGGGGTAGGAATTGCATTTGCATTGAAGGAGCTGGCAAACCTATGCGATCGCGGAAGGGTGTATGCGATCGCATAGAACTAATTACCAGAACACCAGAATTGAGATTGCTGCAATTTTTCTATGTCCGAAAACACTCCGAAACACCTCCGAAACACTCTCGAGCCCTCGGGGTTCCTAACCAAACACATACACTTTACCTCAACAACATCCTACGAACTCAACCGTGCGACCGAATCGCCAAAATAACATCATAAACGAGGAATCAAACCTCAAAATCATCACTTTTCCTCAAACTTCTTTTAATTTTCAAACTTAGAGATTTAGGTCCGAAACATGTCAAATGACGTATGATTTCAACCAAACTTTACAGAAAGCACTTAAATCACATATAAGACTTTTATTGGGCATCGAAACCAAAATACGAGCCCGATACCATAGTCTTTTAATCAATTTTCATTTCTATTTTCCTTAATAATTTCAGAAAAATAATTTCACAAAAAAATTCTTTTCTCGGGCTCTAGACCTCGGAATTCGACTCCGGGCATATGCCCGAGTCCCATATTTTTCTACGGACCCTCCAGAATCGTCAAATCACGGGTTCGGGTCCGTTTACCAAAAATATTGACCAAAGTCAATTTTAATCATTTTAAAGCCACATTTTGAAAATTTTCTTAGAGTTTAACATATAATCTTTCCGGCTATGTGCTCGGACTGCGCACGCAAATCAAGGTAAGTAAAAATGAGGTATTCAAGGCCTCGGAAGACAGATCCTTGTCCTACTGGACTGTACTGAAATCTAAAACGTGGGCTGGATCGCTGTGATACCTCCGAAGCATAGACACATAAAACATCGGATGCACGACTGACAAGCTGGGCGGCAAGGCAAGTCTATAAGCCACCTCTCCCACACGATCGAGAATCTCAAATGGGCCAATAAACCTAGGGCTAAGCTTTCCTTTCTTCCCAAATCTCATCACGCCCTTCATAGGCGACACTCGGAGCAAGACCCGCTCACCAACCATGAAAGCTACATCTCGAAACTTACGATCCGCATAACTCTTTTGCCGCGACTGAGCCGAACGAAGTCTGTCCAAAATGATCTTGACCTTATCCAAGGACTCCTGAACTAAATCTGTACCCAATAACCGAGCCTCTCCTGGCTCAAACCATCCGACTGGAGACCGCCATCGCCTACCATACAATGCCTCATATGGAGCCATCTGAATGCTGGACTGGTAGCTGTTGTTGTAGGCGAACTCTGCTAAAGGCAAAAACTGGTCCCACGAGCCTCCAAAATCAATGACACAGGCTCAGAGCATATCCTCCAATATCTGAATAGTCCTCTCGGACTGGCCGTCCATCTGAGGATGGAATGCTATGCTCAACTGAACCTCGGTGCCCAACTCCTGCTGAACTGCTCTCCAAAAGCGTGTGGTAAACTGTATACCCCAGTCTGAAATGATAGATACCGGCACTCCATGAAGGCAAACAATCTCTCGGATGTAGATCTCAGCTAACCTCTCTGATGAATATGTGGCTGCAACAGGAATAAAGTGCACTGACATGGTCCGCCTATCAACAATGACCCAAATAGCATCAAACCTCTCGGAAGTCCAGTAACGAAATCCATGGTAATCCTCTCCCACTTCCACTCGGGAAGCTCAATCCTATGAAACAACCCGCCAGGCCTCTCGGATACTCATACTTAACCTGCTGATAGTTGAAACATCGAGCCACATATGCAGCAATATCTTTCTTCATCCTATGTCACCAACAATGCTGCCGCAAGTCCTAATACATCTTCGCGGCGCCCGGGTGAATAAAATACCGAGAACTATGGGCCTCCGCTAAGATCATCTAAGGTCACCTTCGTGGCACCTCCACGCTGCACCGTGTCTCTCAGGACACACAAATAGGGATCATCAAACTGTCGATCACGAATACGCTACAATAGTGAAGAACGAGCGACCGTGCGAGCTAACACTCTGCCAGGCTCAGAAATGACCAACCTCACAAACCGATTGGCCAAGGCCTGCATATCCAAAGCAAGCGGTCTCTAGCTGACCGGAATATAAGCAAGACTACCCATGCTGGCGGACTTCCTACTCAATGTATCGGCCACCACATTGGCTCTCCCCGGGTGATATAAAATAGTAACATCATAATCCTTCAACAGCTCCAACCACCTCCTCTACCTCAAGTTCAACTCCTTCTGCTTGAACCAATACTGCAGACTCTTATGATCAGCGTACACCTCACATGTCACACTATATAGGTAATGCCTCCAAATATTCAAGGCATGAACAATGGCTGCCAACTCTAGATCATGAACAGGATAATTCTTCTCGTGGATCTTCAACTGCCTTGAAGCATAAGCAATGACTCTGCCATCCTGCATCAATACTGCAGCAAGCCCAATACGGGAAGCATCACAATAAACTGTATAAGGCCCTGAGCTTATGGGAAAAACCAATATCGGTGCCGTAGTCAAAGCTGTCTTGAGCTTCTGAAAGCTCGCCTCACACTCGTCTGACCATCTGAACTAGGCACCCTTCTGGGTCAATCTGGTCATCAGTGCTGCAATAGATGAAAATCCCTCCACGAATCGACGGTAATAACCTGCTAACCCCAAGAAACTCCGAATCTCAGTAGCTGATGCTGGTCGAGGCCAGTTCTTGACTGCCTCAATCTTTTACGGGTCCACCTGAATACCCTCTACTGATACGACGTGACCCAGAAATACAACCAAACTCAACCAGAACTCACACTTCGAGAACTTAACATATAACTGACTATCTTCAGAGTCTGAAGAACCACTCTGAGGTGCTGCTCGTGCTCCTCCTGGCTGTGGGAGTACATCGGAATATCATCAATAAAGACTCTCACGAACAAGTCCAAATAAGGCCTGAACACTCGGTTCATCAACTCCATAAATGCTGCTCGGGCATTGTTCAACCCAAATGACATGACCAAAAACACATAATGCCCGTACCGAGTGCGGAATACTGTCTTAGGGACATCGGATGCCCTAATCCTCAACTGGTGGTAGCCAGATCTCAATTCTATCCTTGAAAACACCTTTGCACCCTGAAGCTGGTTGAACAAATCGCCAATCCTCGACAATGGATACTTGTTCTTTATTGTCACTCTGTTCTATTGCCGGTAATCAATGCACATCCTCATCGAACCATCCTTTTTCTTCACAAATGACACTGGCGCATCCCAAGGCGGAATGCTGGGTCTAATGAAACCCTTTTCAAGCAAATCCTGCAACTGATCCTTTAACTCTTTCAACTCTGGCAAGGCCATGCGATACGGCAGAATGTATATGGGCTGAGTTCCCGGAGCCAGATCAATACAAAAATCAGTATCCCCATTAGGCGGCATACCCGGTAGGTCTGAAGGAAAACCTCGGGGAACTCCCGAACAATAGGAACAAGATTAATAGAAGGGACCTCTGAGCTGGAATCGCGAACATACGCCAGATAAGCTAAACACCCCTTCTCGACCATACGTCGAGCCTCCACATATGAAATAACTCTGTGGGAGGTATGCCCTGGGGTCCCTCTCCACTCCAAACAGGGCAAATCTTGCAAAGCCAAGGTCACCGTCTTGGCATGACAATCCAAGATAGCATGATACGGGGACAACCAGTCCATCCCTAATATGAAGTCGAAATCCACCATGTCTAAGAGCAATAAATCAACACGGGTCTCAAGACCCTCAAACACTACCACACAGGAATGATGAACTCGGTCGACCATTATAGAATCACCCACCGGTGTAGATACATAAACAGGAATACCCAAAACATCACTAGGCATAGCCAGGTAGGGTGCAAAATAGGACAACATATACGAATACGTAGACCAAGGGTAAAATAGTGCTGAAGTATCTCTAATACAAATCAGAATAGTACCTGTAATGTCTGTACCTAAAGACTCAACCTCTGGCCTAGCTGCTGGCTGGGCTCTACCTCGGGCGACCTGAACTCCACCTCTAAGACCTCTACCTCCACCTCTAATACCTCTGCCACCGCCTCTAGCTGGCTGGGCAGGCTGTGGAACCTCTGGTGCTTGAATCATAGCATGAGAACTTTGATGTTGGAAGCTTCCATGAACTCAAGGACAATATTGACAATGTGCCTCGAATCACCACAAGTATGGCAAGACCTCGTCTGCTGCGGCTGAGCACCCCTCAACCTCGGGCAAACCCTCATATTGTGACCATACTCACCACACTCATAACATCTACGTGAACGCTGTAGCTGAGGGAACTGAGGCTGATCCTGTCGACCTGAATGACCACCTGAAGTACCATGAGTGACCTGGAGAGCTGACTGAAAAGTCCTGGGAGGATGGCCTCTACCATAAGAACCTCTACCTCCTGACGAGGTACTACTGAATCTGCCTGCATGATGAGGCCTCTTATCCGACCCATGACTACCTCCCTATGGCAGAGCTATCCTAACTCTACGACCTACATTGGCCACTTCCTAAAAAGTGATCTCACTCTTGGCCTGAGCCACTATACCCGGCTGACCTGCCACTGCTGGCGGAACCACTGGAATCAAACCCACTCGAATGACACCCTCTATGAGGCCTACCAATCGGACCAGAGCATCCTGAAGAACTGGGGTAACAATGAACCCTTCTGGGATCTGAACTAGGCCCACTGAAACTGCTGGGACGGGAACCTCCTCCTCAAAATCAACCTGAGGCTCCGCCACTAGGGCTGCTGTTGGGGTCTCGGACTGCTGAGCGGTAGATGAAGAAGCGCGTGTTCTCGCAATCTGCGGAGGAATAGAGTAAAAATTCAATCGGTACTTCAAAACTAGAACCGCACGATAAGAAAGAACTAATGCAAAACTTTCCTAACTCTGTAGCCTCTGGGGGATAAATACAGACGCCGTTGTACCGATGCTTCTGACTCTACCAAGTTTATCCGTGAGTTGTGAAACCTATGTAACCTAGTGCTCTGATACCAACTTGTCACGATCCGGATTTCCCACCCTCGGGAGTTGTGATGGCGACTACTAATAGGAGCGAGGCAAGCCAATTATCATATACCTCTTTAGCAAACATTGACAATATTAACAACAATAAAGCATTTAACAATAAAGCGGAAGTCTCAAATATAATTTACTGAAAGAAATGCGGAAGTTTAACAAATCCTCTACCCAAGACTAGTGCCACAATACTCACGGATGTCTAGAGAATACTAAATACAAGGTTCAAATGAAGCATAGAATTATCTACTACGGAACAGTGATAACAAACTGGATGAAATAGAAAGGACTCCAGGCATGCGGACGTCAGCAAGGCTACCTCGAATGTCCCTGGACTAGAAGCTCGGTCCTAAAATTCTACTGTTACTCAAATGCTGCTCCAACACCTAGATCTGTGCAAAACGATGCACAGAGTGTAGCATCAACACAACCGACCCCATATGCTGGTAAGTGCCTGGCCTAACCTCGGCGAAGTAGTGACGAGGCTAGGACCAGACCACCAGATAAACCTGTACAGTTCAAATATATACATACAACGGAAAGAAAACACAGGAAGTAAACAGTCAACAAATAGAAGGGGGGATCATGTAGTGGGGAGACAACAATTACAATTAGGAAATCACAATATAAGATAGAAATAACCAAAGAATTTATAGAGATTCAAGAACACGAATATTTCAAATAAAACACACTGGCGTCAACCGCCGTTGCGGCGTGTAACCCGGTCCTCAAATATCATTATTGCGGCTTGCAACCCGATCCTCAAATATCATTTTTGCGGCGTGCAACCTGATCCTCAAATATCATTGTTGCGGCGATCCGATCATCAAATATCATTGTTGCGGCGTGCAACCCGATCCTCAAATATCATTATTGCGGTGTGCAACCCGATCCTCAAATATCATTGTTGTAGAGTGCAACCCGATCCTCAAATATCATTGTTGCGGCGTGCAAGCTGCTCCACCAATATCATACTTTCTTATCCAAACAATAGTCACAAATACGGGGCAAGAAGTAAACAAACAAGGAAAGAATATCCTGACAAGGGAATACAACAAAGCAGTTAAATCCTGGCAAGGGAACAATATCAATAAACTAAATGTCCAGGCCAGGGAAAATAACAACACAACTAAATCCCCGGCAAGGGAGGTAAATCAACAAAAACAATAACACGTCCCGGCAAAGGAGTAATCATCAACTCTTTCTCTTTCTTACACTTCTCACTTATAATTCACTTTAACATCTGAGCCATCGCTTCAAAGAGTCATTTCATATTATATACCTTCTCAATCTGTAATACAACTCGAGTCATTGCTCCCCGGAGTTTAGAAATCATAATCCCTATCTCATGCTCTTTACAGTATATAGAAATCATCAAATAAGCATGGAAGAATCGCAACAATTCGGGATAATCTCAATATAAGGACACACGGTCATGCTAGACACCAGTGTATAGATACTCGCCACCATGCCTATATACCATACTCCACAAATAGAAAATAAGACTCTACTCCTATTCCCTTAAGCCAAAGCTAGACCAAACACTTACCTCAACTTCCACAGCTAAATCAATCCACAACGACCTCTTTCCCTTTTGAATTCGGCTCCAAATCAATAAAATCTATGAAATAACGACTTTACAATATGAATAATAGCTAAACAAATCAAACCCGTTTCCTAAATAAATTCCCAACCTTTCTTCCAAAAATTCCAAAATTGACCCCGGGCCCATTTGGTCGAAACACGAGGTTCGGACCAAATTCATATCACCCATTCCCCCACGAGCCAGGATATACAATTTGTTTGCAAATCCGACCCCAAAACAAGGTCTAAATCAAAGAAAATTAAGAAGACCTAGTTCTACCCATTTCCCCGAATTTCGACCCTAGATTACATGATTTGAGCTTAGGAATTTGATAAATGATGAAGGAAATCGAAGGAAACAAGTTAAACAATACTTACCCAAGAAGGTTTGGTGAAGGGGAGCTCTAGAAATCACCTATGGGCTGTGGGGAAGATGAACTCGTGTGTATTATGTGAAATATCCCATCACTGGTTCTGTTTTGAACTTTAAAATCACTGGGAAAAAATGCTCTATGCGATCGCGGGGAAGGCATTGTGATCGCATAGGGTAAAGGAGAGTAAAACATTACGATCGCGTAAGGCACGTTGCGAACGCATAGAGGAAAAACATGTGCAGTCCAGGTTTGGACTTTAACAAAGTGCGAACGCGGGGTAGGAATTGTGTTCGCATTGAAGGAGCTGGAAAACCTATGCGATCGCGGAAGGGTGTATGCAATCGCATAGAAAAAATGTGGGCACCTGGAAGACTACACTATGCGATCGCGAAGCAACCTATGCGATCGCATAGAACTAATTACCAGAACACCCGAACTGAGATTTCTACAATTTTTCTAAGTCCGGAAACACTCCGATACACCTTCGAAACACTTCGAGCCCTTGGGGCTCCTAACAAAACACACACACATTACCATGTAATCGAATCGCCAAAATAACATCATAAACGAGGAATCAAACCTCAAAATAATCACTTTTCCTCAAACTTCTTTAAATTTTCAAACTTAGAGATTTAGGTCCGAAACACGTCAAATGACGTCTGATTTCAACCAAACTTTGTAGAAAGCGCTTAAATCACATATAAGACTTGTACCGGGCATCGGAACCAAAATACGAGCCCGATACCATAGTCTTTTAATCAATTTTCATTTCCATTTTCCTTAACAATTTCAGAAAAATAATTTCACAAAAAAATTCTTTTCTCGGGCTCTAGACCTCGGAATTCGACTCCGGGCATGTTCCCGAGTCCCATATTTTTCTACGGACCCTCCGGGACCGTCAAATCACAGGTCCGGGTCCATTTACCAAAAATGTTGACCAATGTCAACTTTAATCATTTTAAAGCCACATTTTGAAAATTTTCTTAGAGTTTAACATATAATCTTTTTGGCTACGCGCCCGGACTGCTCATGCAAATCGAGGCAAGTAAAAAAATGAGGTGTTCAAGTCCTCGGAAGCACGAAATGAAAGAGAAAATAGGTAATGACCCTTTTGGTCGTCACACGGCATGTACAAGTAAAACAAAAATCCGAGTATAAACAACTTCCAAATACTTGGTAGTCACAAGTCATAAGCTCTGAGGAATCATTCTAACTGTCTTTATACATCAACATCTAGGAAAAATACGGAAGAACGACATAAAAGGATAGAGGGGGACTTCAAGGTCTGTGGATGCTGGAAGATATACCTTGAAGTCTCCATAGCTGCAGCATGAACTCTCTACTAATAGCGGGGCTGGTAGGAGGTACTTGGATCTGCATATAAAACACGTGCAGAAGAGTAGCATGAGTACACCACAATGATACCCAGTAAGTGCGAAGCCTAACCTTAGTTGGGTAGTGAGGAGGTCAGGTCAGGGCCCTACTAGAATAATATATTTAAGGCAAAAGATATATTAATATAATGAAAAGACAAAGAATTTAACAATGAAAATTTATAGAAAGGTAACATCACAACAAATAGGAATAAACAATAGGGGCACTCGTGAGGCACTGCCTCGTAGTCCTAAAAGTAAATACTCAATAAGGGATCTCCCGAGGTACAACCTCATAGTCCCAAAAGTATGGGAACTCCCGGGGTACCGCCTTGTAGTCCCAAAAGTGAATATGTGACAAGGATCTCCCGGGGTACCACCTTGTAGTCCCAAAAGTAAATACTTATCAGGGGATCTCCCGAGGTATCACCTTGTTGTCCCAAAAGTAAATATGCAACGGGGGAGATCCCGAGGTACCGCCTTGTAGTTCCAAAAGTAAATATGTTACAAGGGATCTTCCGAGGTACCACCTCATAGTCCCAAAAGTAAGTATGCAACGGGCAACCTCCCGAGGTACTACCTCATAGTCCTAAAAGTAAATACACAACTCATAACTTAAGGAACAACAAATTTATAGCAAGTGATTCTATATTTAAAGACTAAATACAATTCAACACGGGACCAACATCGCAACCGCAAAGGAAAAGATCCCAGTGATCTCCAACTCCTCTACGAGAACGCGGAAAACCTTCGCGAACGTGTAGAAGGAAACCAGATGCACCAGATAACTGAACTTCAACCATCTTCAAAAATCAATTCCAGATCAATTAAACATCCGAAATTCACCCGAGGCCCCCAGGATCTCAACCAAACATACCAACAAGTCCTAAAATATCATACAAACTTAGTCGAGCCTTTAAATCACATCAAGAAATGCTAAAAACATGAATCACACCCCAATTCAAGCTTAATGAACTATAAAACTTCATACTTCTACAACGGATGCCGAAACCTATCAATTCATGTCCGATTGACCCCAAAGTTTGAACACAAGTCATAATTGATATTACGGACCTACTCCAACTTCAAAAATCCGAATCCGACCACAATATCAAAGAGTCCACTCTCGGTCAAAGTTCCAAAAAATTTAACTTTCGTCATTTCAAGCCTAATTCAACTACAGACCTCCAAATCACAATTCGGACACGCTCTTAAGTCCAATATCACCCAACAGAGCTAACGGAACTGACGAAAATTCATTCCAAAGTCGTCATCACACAATTTTAACTACGGTCAAATTTCTAGAACTTAAGCTTCCATTTTAGGGACCGTGTTCCATTTCACTCCAAAACCAAAATAAATCCTCTCGACAAGTCACATAAGCTTAAAATAAAACAAAGGGAACAATAGATAGGGGATCGTGGCTAATACTCTTAAAACGATCGGCTAGGTCGTTATAGAGTCTGACAAAGATAATCCGGATATTGCATTGTTTGCTAGTTTCAAACAATTTATGAATAATTATGGAAATGGATCAAAGTGGAGAACAATATCAAACCTAAGCAGGCTAACAAATCTTCATATGATAAATGCTATAAGTGTAACAAGCTGGATCACATGGTCAAAGACTGTCCAATTTGGAAAAGTGAATGGAAGAAAGAAAGAGATTAGAAAGAAAAAAAGGATAAGTTAAAGGACCGTGGTCCAAACAAAAATAAAATTATATGTAGGGATTCACTGAGGCCATGAAACATCTCTTCCTAGCAGCATATGAATATAGTGAAAGTGACAAAGATGAGGAGAAAGAAAATGAGACTATCAATCTATATGGTGTGATTGACTTCGAAGAGTCCGATAAGTCTAAAGCTATTGTATAGCTATGAATGCACATCGGGAGACACCTTCCTTTTGATGGACATCACTTTTATTTATGGAAGATGCATATGGAGGTGTTCTTTTAAGCAACTAATTATGATTTGTGGATAATGGTCAATCACAGGCTAATCATACCTGTGAAAGTGAATAGAAATGGAGACAAGAGCATCAAAATAGAGGAATAATATGACACTGAGGATGGTAGATAATTCATAAAAATGGCAGATCATTTAGAAAAATGCCAAAGCAAAGGACCTCCTTTACAGGAGTCTTCAAAGGAATGTTCTCTACAAGGTGTCCACCTACATCTCTGCCAATGTCATATGGAGGACCCTGGAAGCTGATTATAGAAATGAAGATATTGAGTTAGCACTGATAGAAATTGAAGAAAGTAACTCAAAAGATGAAGTGATAGGGATGATGGCCATCAGAGATTTAGATGATGAAGATGAACCAAATCAGATAAGTATCTCTAATGTAGGAGAAAAAATTAACGCGATATCTAAGAAATACCTAATGGCCATAATAATAACCATGATGAGTGAAATCGACATGTTAAGTGTTGGAAATGATCAAATAGTAAGTAATATTTCATATGTCAAACTTGATTTTAAAAATCTTGAAAAAAACAAAACTAACCTTGAAAGATAGATTAAGGATCTTAAGGACAAATTCCTTGAGCTTACTGCACTGAATGAGCAACAAGCTTCTAAAAATGAAAAGGAAATAATCAGTGATTTGCGAAGAAACCCTGAAAAGGAACTAAAAGAGCTTAAGGATAGTCTATGCGATGCTAATAGCAGGAATAAAATACTAAAAGAAAATCTTGAAAAGGCAAAGTATGAAATATCTAGATTAAGCAAGTGGCATAGATCATCTAGTTCCTTGAACTAACTGAATGAAAATGGCAGCACAAATAAGTCAGATATTGGCTACAATAACCCTGTACCAAAATTTGATCATACGTATACATGAATCTCTGATAATAAAGTATTCACTGACCGTGGAAAGTTGGACCTTTCGGAGTAGCTGTCCTACTTTAATTCATGCTCAGTTTTAGGACACTTTTTGCTTACCTAAGTGTGTTTCAATAAAAGAAAAAACAAAATTCACTCCCTATGTTCAAACTAAATGGATTAAGGTTAATAAGAAAGTGTCATCCAATGTCCTTCCCTTCTGGGCAAAAAGGAACTTGATTCGTTCTTTTTCCAATGAAAAGGAACCCAAACTTGTCTAGGTCCCTAAAGCTAACTTGTGATTTTTATTGCAGGCTAAAGTGAGAGGAAGCAGTCAATATTGGAATCTGAACAGTGGTTGCTCAATACATATGACTGATGAAAAGATGAATTTTCTCTCACTAACAGCCTTCCAAGGAAGGAGTGTGTCCTTTAAAAATGGAAAGAAGGGGAAAATAACTGGAATTAGAAAAGTTGGTAAATCACTCTCTCATACTATAGAGGATGTGTACTATGTAGTTGGACTCAAGAATAATCTCCTTAGCATCTCCCAAATCAATAATTTGCACTGTCACAAGATTTGATACAAATGAAACTGTTCTGAAAGGTAAGAGACATAACAATGTCTACAAGATATCTATTATGTCTCTCCCTCAAAGGGAGCATTCATGTTTAAGTGTAATGGAAGATGATCCACTATTGTGTCATAGAAGATTGGGCCATGCCATTTTGTCCCAACTCAATAAGTTGGTAGCAAAGGACTTAGTCCTCGGGTTACCAAAGGTTGAGTTCATCTCTTATAAGGTTTGTGATGCATGTGTCAAAGGTGAAAATGTAAGCTCGTTTAGATCTTATAAAGTTGTCGGCACGTCAAGGCCTCTTGAACTTCTTCACATGGGATCTACGTGGACTAATGTGAGTAAAGAGCAGGGGAGGTAAGAAATATGTATTTGTAATTGTTGACGACTTCTGTAGTACACGTGTACCCTATTGTTTAGCTTATAAGGATGAAGAATTTGATGTATTTTATATATTTATCATAATGATTCAATAAAAATTAGGAAGTCTTGTATCAAGTATTAAAACATATCATGGAAGTGAGTTTGAAAACTCTAAATTCCTTGACTTCTGTGACACTTATGGAATTGAACATAACTTCTCTACACTTAGAACTTTACAACAAAGTGGTGTTGTGGAAAGAAAGAATAGGTCTCTAGATGATATGGGCAGGACTATGCTAACTGCCAGCAGACTGCCTAAAAGCTTCTGGGCTGAGCCAGTCAATACATCTTGTTACCTATTAAATAGGTGCATGGTTAGATCCATTCTAGAGAAACCTCCCTATAAGTTACTTCGAGAAATAAAGCCCAACATCACTCACCTAAGAGTCTTTGGCAGTAAATACTTTGTGCACAATAATGGTAAAGGTGTTCTAAGTAAGTTTGATGATAAAAGTGATTAGGGAGTATTTTTGGGCTATTCACCATATAATAAAGCATATAAAGTATTTAATAAAATAAATATTTGTGTGAAAATAATATACTCATGTGATCTTTGATAAATCCAGAAATATGGCTAAGAAACATTTTAAGGATGATGACTATGATATAGGACTCACAGAGGAAAGGACTCCTGAGACTAAAGGGGAATCTGAGCAAAAGTCTAAAGGATCATTAGGCAATCAAGAAGGAGACAAAAGTAATTAGGAAGTGCATGAGGAAGGGTAAATATTTTTACAGATACTCATTAGGGTGAAGTTATACCTACAGTCCCTAGTCTTGGGCAACTCCTCTGATAAATCATCTTAAGGTCTATAAGTTAGACCATGTAAAGATCAAAGTTCTCATACTCTTCAAAGTATCATCACTGATCAAACTGCAGGAGTACAAACTAGATCATCCTTGAGAAACTTGTGTGCACTCACTAACTTTTTGTCTCAAATAGAGCCAAAGAACATAAAGAAAGCCTTAAGGAATCTCGACTAGATAATTTCCATGTAGGAGGAGCTAAAAAAATTTAAGAAAAGCAAGGTTTGGCACCTCTTACAAAGACCCAAAAAATAGAACTGTTATAGGAATCAATAGGTGTTAAGGAACAAACTAGATCAGCAAAAAAATATCACAAAGAACACGGCAAGACTGGTAGTTCAGGGATATAATCAAGAAGAGGGTTACGATGAAAAATTTGCTCCAGTAGCACGATTGGAAGCCATCAGAATGTTATCATCTTTGTTGTATATATGGACTTTACACTATACCAGATAGATGTAAAGAGTACATTTATGAACGACTATTTTAAAGAGGAAGCATTTGTGAAGCATCCCCCTAGCTTTGAAAGTGAAGAATTTCCTGATCATGCCTTCGAACCAGAAAATGCTCTATATCGACTAAAGCAAGACCCAAGAGATTAGTTTGGGAGGCTGTCAAAGTTCCTTTTAACTAATGACTTGCTAAGAAAGAAGGTTGACAACATATTGTTTCTGAAAAACAAAGGAAAAAATCTTCTGATTGTACAGTGCATATGGATGATATTACTCTTGGAGCCACTAATGAGACACTGTGTAAGGAGTTTTCGAAATGATGGGAAATGAATTTGAAAATAAGCATGATGGTTGATTTGAACTTATTTCTTGGTTTACAGATCAACAAATACATCCTGGAACCATGATAAATCAACAAAACTCATCAAAGAGCTCTGTCATAAATTCAACATGAAATCCTCAAAGCCAAATGATACTCCGATTGCTATTGCCACCAAGGACAATCAAGATGAAAAAGGGAAAACTATGGAGAAAAAACTATACAAAGAAATAATTGGACCACTTCTATATCTCACTGCAACCAGACCTGACATTATCTTCAGTGTAGATCTATGTACAATATTTCAGGAAAATCCCAAGGGATCCCATTTAAAGGTAGTAAAAAGAATACTCAGATACTTGAAAGGAACTCCTGACTTCTATTTGTGGTATCCAACAAGATACAATTTTGATTTAGTTGGTTATGCTGATCTTGACTATGCAGGTTTTCATGTTGAGAAGAATAGTACTTCTGAACCACTCACTTTCTAGGTTCTTGCCTTGTCTCTTGGGAAACAAAGAGCAGAACTCAGTGGCCATATCTATAGTTGAAGCAGAATATGTAGCAACAACATCATGTTGTGCACAATCGGTATAGATAAGGTAGAAGCTCAGAGACTATGGCATTTTTATTGATTGTGTTCTCATTTTCTATGACAATACCAGTGCCATACATATTGATAAGAATCCATGTCATCATAAGAGAACTAAACATATTGACATCAGACACCACTTTCTCAAAGATAATGTGGAAAAGGAAAATATCTCAATAAACTTTTATAAAACTAAAGATCAAATTACTAACATTTTCACTAAGGTACCGAGTAGGGATCATTTCAAAAGAAACAAGCTAGAACTAGGATTAATTAAGTCCTCTAACTAAGTTGAACCTCAATGATTGGCTAGAAAATAAAAGTTGTCGATGTCTGATTAACTAATACTTGATTTAGGCTCACACTTTATTTTATGTACACACATTTTCCTTGAAAATCTAAATGATGTGGATGTCTTATGATATTAACCTTATTATGCCTGAAGATTTACTCTGGAAAGGACTAAGAAATTGCAAAGGATTTGGTCCTTCAAACTCAGGTATGTGCCATCTTGTCAAAAGTGTATTAAAACTTAATAATGGAAACAATATTATAATCAGAATTCCTAAGCCAAGTAGGTCTCAAATGTATCTATTATAATCAAGGATGAATCTGTTCAGTTAAAAGTCCTATTAATTCTAAAATTTCAGTTGTCAAATATATCCATTATAGGAGTACCGTAGAACTCAAATCAATACTCTTTCTCTCTTCTAGTCAAATCAGGATACTCTTCTTTAAAACTCTCTCTTTGCACCTTCTTCCTAATTTATTGTTCTTCTTCAAACCTTACGCAAAGAAATTAATTTTCTCGTCTCTTCTTCACTATGACAAAGCCTAACAGACTCCTTTAAAACTAAATCATGCTCAAAGCCTCGGTCTAAATCCAAAGGTGAGAAAACTAAGCCAAGGAAGAATGTAAATTTTTCTGTTAGTTCTGCACCACTACCTGGGGTTTCTCAACCTTCATCCACTAGTATTTCAACACCACTACCCACCGTTACTTCTCCACATCCATCCTCTGATATCAATGAACCACCAATTAGTATTTCTCTTTTACCTCCATCCTCTATTGCCTCTACACCTCTATCTCCGCAAACAACTACTCAATCAACTATGTCTACACCATAAATTGCCTCTAAACCCACAAAGGTCAAGGCCACATCAAGGAAGTCAATGAAAAGTGAAAAACCAGTTGACAATGCTAAGGGGGAACCT
Organism: Nicotiana glauca; assembly: GCA_026770625.1. Classification (NCBI taxonomy): domain Eukaryota; kingdom Viridiplantae; phylum Streptophyta; class Magnoliopsida; order Solanales; family Solanaceae; genus Nicotiana; species Nicotiana glauca. Next base: position 75,370 of record MU678225.1, read on the forward strand.
GCAATGAAGGATCATATTACTCAGAGGGAACCTACGAATGACAAGGATTCTCGGGTAAAACCCTCTCCATCAAAACTTGATATTATGGCATCTGCTATAAATTTATTCCCTGTAAATAAAGTTGAACCCTTGAAGGACACAACTCATGGGAAACACCTAGTGTAGAAAAGGTAATTGTGGACAACCTATGAATATAGAAGTAGTGGCAGAGCAGTCTGTGGTTGAGGGAGAAAGTGGAAAAGAAACAAGGGACAATAAGGGTTCTAATGAGAGTACCTATAGATGGACTGATGATCAGGAGGATGAGGAAATCAATAAAGAGGGAGAAGTCGAAGGAGAGAAAGAACACAATTTAGAAGATATGAAAAATGGTAATGATGGAGAATCAAAAAATGAAAAAGGTAAGCAAGATGGAGATTTAGAAAAAGTAAAAAGCACTAAGGAGAAGGGGACTCTGAGAGTGAGGAAAATGATCGTGAGGGAGTAGGAGATGATGAAAAAGAAAGTGAGGTTGAGGACTCTGAATTGGAGAGTGAGGAAGAAAATGAGAGTGAAGAATCTGAAGGCTCTATGACTATTAGAATTACAATCATGGCCCTTTTGGAAGATGTCAATGTGGAGGAAGCTTCGGGGGAACCAACGCCTTCCTCAACTCATTTCCTAGGAGACGAGGATGTTAAAAGTGAAGAGGATGATCGTCCAATCTCTAAGGTGGAAAAAAAGAAGAAATCCACAACAAAACCTACAAAAGTAGCTTCACAGGGAAAGAAGGATGTAACTCATCCTACTAGAACTCCTCTCACCAGGAGTAAGAGAAAAAATATGTATGAGCAACTGATTAATGATGCTAGAAGAACCAAAAGAACAAGGAAATTAAATCAGTTGTAGTTGCTAAAATTATTTTTGAATTAGATGAGAATGAAGAACTTGTTTCTTCCCTTAAAGGCAAGAAATCATCAGCTAAAAGGATTGATGTCAAACCTATCAGAACCACTGCCTCTAATTCTCAGAAGAAGATCAAAGGGAAAAGAAAGTTGCTAAGTTAGAGGTAGTTGATATGATGAAAGAGTTCAAATGTAGAGAAGTTTTGAATGGGAAGATCCTAGCCAACACCGATGAAAAGGGTATGGCACAGTAAGTAGAGAAGCTTGACATGTAGGGGTGGAGATGCATGCTTCTGAAACTCTTTCCCCTTGTGTGCGCACCTGGAGGGGTTGAGTTATATGCTAACTTTTAGTTTGATGGCAAAGTGGTGAAGAGCACTGTGAGAGACTTTAAGTTAGAGTTTAATGATAGAGAGCTTGGTTTGCTGTTGAACATCCCTTACTTGGTATTTGATAATTATTTGAAGAAGAAGTGGCCAGCAATTAATAGTGATGTGGATAGAGGAATTATGGTTTCCTGAAAATTTTCCCAGAAATTTGAACTGGATGTCCCTCAGAAGGTATATAAGACTGATATGACACCCTTTCTCAAGTTTCTATTCCATTTTATGAACTTTTGCTTTTTGTAGAAGTCTGGGAGGAGGCATGAGGCCACTCTGCTTGACATGGCTATGATGGAACTATTGGATACTGGCAAGGCTGTTATTGTTCCTAGCTTGATGATTCAACACATAGCAAGGGTTTTTGATACTTTCAAGCCTAAGCATACTTTTCCCTAATGTTTTATGCTGTCTGAGCTATTTGATAAGCTCAACAACTTCCCGCTTGAGTTAAAGTTTGGCAATCACAATGATGTTGTGGATGTAGTCACACTTAGAAGGTTTAGCTAGGGTGAGCTCAAGGCTAGAGGTCCAACTAGAACTATAATTCTGCCTAGAAGCAGCAGGGTGCTAAGCTTTCTAAAAGGTTGGAGTTGGCCATGGAAGTTAATGTTAAACTCAGGAAAGATAATGGTGAACTGAAGAAGGAAATCAAGCAGCTTAGGGAGGAGCTGAGGAAAGACAGAGAAGCTCATTCTCAATAAATTGCAACTCTTGTGAAGGCCTTGACCCCATCTGCCTCTCACCCTTGAACTTGGCCCTTATCCCCTGTTCAAGTGCTTGATCAAGTCTAATAATTCCATTAGTGTTCTTTCTTTTCTTTTGTGTCTAGTTCTTGATAGTGTGCATGAATATCTAGTTATTTTGTTTTAATGCCTTTATGATCAAGGCTTCAGGCTTAAATTGGCACTATCTAGTGAATTCTCTTATGTTATTTTCCTGTTTCTCATATGGCTAATATCATCAAATCATTTATTTTGTTTTTATTTTTCTTGAGCTTGCTATGTAGCCTTAGTGGCCATGAATCGTGTATTATGTATGGTTGCTTAGCTTATCTCACAGTTTTTTTATTTTTTGTATGATTTCAAAAGTGGGAAGATATAGTGGGGGAGGTTAATCTATTAGTTCACATGTTCTTAAAATTGATGATTGATTGATATTGTCTTTGATGTTGGTTTGATAGTTCTCAGCTCTCACTTGGTTCATAAGTACAAAGTTTGTCATCTTCAAAAAAGGGAAATTTTTTGAGTTATGTGTTTTGATGATTAATAAGTGTATGCAATGAACATGTGCTAAGAACCAGGTTCTCACTGTTTGACATGGCTATGATGGAACTGTTGTATACTGGCAAGGCTGTTAATCTTCCTAGCTTAATGATTTAACATATTGAAAAGGTTGCTGACACTTCCAAACCTAAGCATGTTTTGCCCTTTGGTTTCATGCTGACTAAGCTATTTGATAAGCTCAATATCTTTCTACTCGAGTTAGAGTTTGGATATCACAATGATGTTCTAAATTCAGTCACACTTAGACAGTGTAGCTATGGTGAGGTCAAGGCTAGAGGTCCAACTGGAACTGCAATTCTACCTGGAAGCAGCAGGGGTGCTGAGCTCTCTAAGAGGCTGGAGTTGGCCATGGAAGATAATGATAAACTCGGGGAAGATAATGATGAACTCAAGAAGGAAACCAATCAGCTTAGGGAGGAGCTAAGGAAGGACAGAGAAGCTCATTCTCAGCAAATTGTAACTCTTGTGAAGACATTGGCCCCATCTGCCTCTCACCCTTTAACTTAGTTCTCACAGTAGCTGCTGAAGGTCCTTACAAGGCAGTAACTTTTCCTGCAAAAGTTACTGCAGTTCAATATTGGTGGAAATGACTTTTAATGCGATAAGGGATGTTGCATAAGGATTTTGCAGATACGAATCATGAGGCTTGGGGAATGCTCATGTTCTCAGGATTTGTAAGTGAACGAGAGTTCGATTGTGCTTAGGACTCCCAAAGATCTATTCCTTGGAGAGTTAATTTCTTTTTCACTTGAGTCAGTATAGTTCATGTGCATTAGGGAATTGAGTTGTATTCATGTTTACATTCAAACAATGTTAGTTAGGTTAGTGTCGAAGTTTTAAAGGTAGAGTAACTTGTAATCTTCGTACAATAAGTAGAAGTAGTTGAAGTGTGGAAGTGTATAGGTTACAAGATTTGTAATCAACACATTTGACTCATTTGTTATAGTGAAGTTGAAGTTAAAATCCTACGTGGTAGGCCCTAATTTTTACACCTTTGAGCCAGGTGATTTTTCCGTAAAATTGCTATCTTTTACTTTTCTGTTGATTTTATGCAAGCGTAAGAAGTAAAGTAAAGAACCAAGTTCTTTTGTAATATAAGAGGGCACTCAAAATAACAGAATCAATACTAAAAAACATACAAAGACTAGTATTCTTGTCACGACCCGAATTTCCCACCATCGGGGGCCGTGATGGCGCCTACTGTCGGAGCTAGGCAAGCCAAACATCTAAACAACTTCGGATAACAACACAACAATAATTAAATAACGAGCCTTTAAATAAATGCGGAAGTCTTTTAAAACATGGATAACTGAAAACCCAAAATGCGAAAGTTTAATATTTCACTGCCCAAGACTGGAGTCACTATCTCACGAACCACTAAAGAGTGCTACAAACAAGTCTGAATAGAAAATACATAGTGTCTGTCTCAGTACAATAAAAACAAATAGAAAATATAGAAAGGGACTTCGGCCTGCGAATGCCAGCTAGGCTACCTCGTAACTCCCTGGACTGAAGTTAGCTCCCGCTCAGTATGCTACTGCTATGGTCCAAAAGCTGCTCCGGTACCATGAACTGTACAAAAAGCATAGAAGTGTAGCACCAGCACAATCGACCCCATATGCTGGTAAGTGCCTAGCCTAACCCCGATGAAGTAGTGACGAGGCTAGACAGGACTACCAAATCAACCTATGCTGTTCAATATATATATGTGCAATAAAAGGAAGAAATATCGAAAACTAAACAGTTAAAAGGGAAGGAAAACATGCTATGGGGAAGTACAATCCGGATATAAAAGTCATCAACTTAAGTAAGAAACAGGGCACAACAATAATTAACAAAAGCAGGACAATCAACAGTTGCACCGCATCAACCTTTGTGCTTTTACTCTCATTCTCAGCCAAAGCAATCAAATAAAATGCACGGCATCACCCTTCGTGCTTTCCCTCACATAACTCTCATTTTATGGCACGGAATGATCTTTCGTGCAATTGTAGTCAAATCAGAGCACGAAATGTCCATTCGTGCATAAATTATCGAAATATGGCACGGAATGACCCTTCATGCAAATATAATCAAAACATGGAACGGAATGACCCTTCGTGCAAATATAATCAAAACATGGCACGGAATGACCCTTCGTGCAAATATAATCAAAACATGGCACGGAATGACCCTTCGTGCAAATAAAATCGAACATGGCACGGAATGACCCTTCGTGCAATAATCCTCTTCCTCACCCAAACAGCAATCACAACCAAATGGGTGAGGGAATAAATAAATAATAAGACATGTCCCGGCAAGGGAAAACACAATTAAACAGTAAAATTCCGGCAAGAAAACAATAACAACAACTTTCGCATCCCGGCAAAGGAGATAATTAATATCATCAAACCATCCCGATAAGGGATTAATCATATCTCTTTCCAAATTCTTTCATTTCCTAATAGTATTCTTATAGTTCGAGCCAACGCTCCAAAGAAGTAGCAATTTCATAACAAATCCTCAAACTCTTCACATTATGTAGAATTCATCAATTAGAATAGAAGAGTCCCAAAAATATCAGAATAAGCACAAACAAGGATCCACGGTCATGCTAGACACCGGTATATAGATGCTCGTCACCACGCCTATACACCGTACTCGATCATTTAGCAATTAGCAATCAATAACAGTCTAATCCTATTCCCTCAAGCCAAAGTTAGATCAAACACTTACCTCGGTCCAAAGAATAGCAATCAACTCTCTAATACCGCCTTTCCTCTACAATCCGACTCCAAAACAATGTTATCTAGGCATAATTAATTCAATAGTATCAATAAAGGCTCAACAACATAATCCATAGCCTAGAAATGAGTTTCCTGGCATTCTTCCAAAAATACCAAAATTCGACACCGGGCCAACATGGTCCAAACACGAGGCTCGGACCAAAACCTAGTCACCCATAACCCCACGAGTTCAAGTATATGATTTTTTTAAGATTCGACCCCAAATCGAGGTTGAATCACCCAAAATTTCCAAAACCCTAACTCTACCCAAAAACCCCTAATTTCTACTTTGATTTCATGATATAGGGATAGGAAATTAGTGATTAGTTGAATAAATTAAGAGAGAATGAAGTTAGGAACACTTACCTATGAAGTTATGGCGGAAGAGGTTCTTCGAACTTGTCTATGGAGGGTGAAGGGGAAGAGCTCGTGTGAAAATAATGAAGAAATCCCATCACTGGTCTGTTTTTGAGCTTTAAAAATCATTGGGCAAAAATGCCCTTCGCGTTTGCAGGCAATGGGACGCGTTCGCAACGGGTTAATTCAACAGACCATCGCGTTTCCGATGAGGAGGCTACGAACGTGAAGAGAAAGATTTGGGGGTCCAAGACTTGGTCTATGCGAATGCGTGGACAACTACGCGAACGCGATGAAGGGAGCCTTATGAATTACGCGAACGCGAGAAGGCAAGCGCGAACGCGATGAGTAAAATGAAGGCTAAGTCTTCTGAGTCAAAATACTCTACACGAACGTGATGAAGGATGAAGCTGAAGCTTCGCGAACGCGAGAGGCATAGTGCGAACGTGAAGAAGAAAACCACTGATCACCTACTCCAGATTTTTCTGCAATTCCACTAAGTGCAAAACCACCCCGAACCACCTCCGGATCACTCCCGATCCCTCGGGGCTCCTAACCAAACACGTACACTAACTCAACAACCTCATACAGACTTAACCGAGCAATCAAATCGCCAAAATAACAACAAAATCATTGAATCAAGCCCCAAATTCATCATTTTCATTTCCAACTTCTTAAACTTCTAACGATAGATAATTAGGTCCGAAACACGTCAAACGACGTCCGATTTCGACCAATCTTCACAGAAAGCGCTTAACACATATTTAAGACCTGTACCGAGCGTCGGAACCAAAATACGAGCCTGATACCATAGTCCTTTAATCAATTTTCATTTCCATTTTCGTTAATAATTTCAGAAAAACAATTTTACAGAAAAATTCTTTTACTCGGGTTCTAGACCTCGGATTTCGACTCTGGGCGCATGCCCGACTCCCATATTTTTCTACGGACCCTCCGGGACCGTCACATCACGGGTCCGGGTCCGTTTACCCAAAACATTGACCAAAGTCAACTTTAATCATATTAATATCAAAATTCTTTAAATGTTTCTCAAAATTCACATATTTCAACATAAAAGCTTTTCGGCTACGCGCCTGGACTGCGCACGCAAATCTAGGCAACTATAAGCAAGGTTTTCAAGGCCTCGGAAGCGCGGAAAAAGAGAGAAATCCGGTGATGATCCCTTTGGGTCGTCACATTCTCCACCTCTAAAACAACTATTCGTCCTCGAACGGACAAAAGAAAGAAGGACCTGAGTCGGGAAATAGATGAGGACAACGGCTCTGCATATCAGACTCTGACTCCCAGGTCGATGCCTCAAGAGGCTGACCTCTCCACTGTAGACGCACTAAAGGAAAACTCTTCGACCTCAACTATCGAACCTGCCGGTCTAGAATAGCTACCGGCTCCTCCTCGTAAGACAGATCCTTGTCCAACTGGACAGTTCTATAATCTAACACGTGGGTAGGATCGTTTTGATACCTCCATAGTATAGACACATGAAACACTGGATGCACGGCTGATAAGCTAGGTGGCAAGGCAAGTCTGTAGGCCACCTCTCCCACACGATCAAGAATCTCAAATGGGCCAATAAACCTAGGGCTAAGTTGCCCTNCGATTGAGCCGAACGAAGCATGTCTTGAATGATCTTGACCTTATCCAAGGCTTCCTGGACTAAATCTTTACCCAATAACCGAGCCTCTCCCAGATCAAACCATCCCACTGGAGACCGATATCGCCTACCATACAACGCCTCATATGGAGCCATTTGAATGCTGGACTAGAGCTGTTGTTGTAGGCGAACTCTGCTAACGGCAAAAACTGGTCCCACGAGCCTCCAAAGTCAATGACACAGGCTCGGAGCATATCCTCCAATAACTAAATAGTCCTCTCGGACTGGCCATCTGTCTGAGGATGGAACGCTGTGCTCAACTGAACCTGGGTGCCTAACTCCTGCTGAACTGCTCTCCAGAAGCGCGAGGTGAACTTCGTACCCCGATCCAAAATGATAGATGCCAGCACCCCATGAAGGCAAACAATCTCTAGGATGTAGATCTCAGCTAACCTCTCCGATGAATAAGTGGCTGCAACAGGAATGAAATGCACTGACTTGGTCAGCCTATCAACAATGACCCAAATAGCATTAAACTTCTTCCGAGTCATCAGAAGTCCAGTAACGAAATCCATGGTAATCCTCTCCTACTTCAACTCGGGAAGCTCAATCCTCTGAAACAAACCACCAGGCCTCTGATGCTCATACTTGACCTGCTGACAGTTCAAACACCGAGCCACATATGTAACAATATCTTTCTTTATCCTACGCCACCAATAATGCTGCCGCAAGTCCTATTACATCTTCACGGCGCCACAGTGAATAGAATACCACAAACTATGGGCCTCCGCTAAAATCAACTATCGAATACCATCGATATTGGGCACACAAACTCGCCCCTATAACCTTAAAACACCATCATCATCTAAGGTCACCTTCGTGGCACCTCCACGCTACACCATGTCTCTCAGGACGCAGAAATGGGGATCATCAAACTACCGATCACGGATACGCTCAAATAATGAAGAACGAGCGACCATGCAAGCTAACACTCTGCTAGGCTCAGAAATGTCCAATCTCACAAATCGATTGGCCAAGGCCTGAATATCCAAAGCAAGCGGTCTCTGGATGACCGGAACATAAGCAAGATTACCCATGCTGGCAGACTTCCTACTCAATGCATCGGCCATCACATTGGCTCTCCCCGGGTGGTATAAGATAGTAACATCATAGTCTTTCAACAACTCCAACCACCTCCTCTGCCTCAAATTCAACTCCTTTTGCTTGAACAAGCACTGAAGGCTCTTGTGATGCGTGTACACCTCATACGTCACACAATATAGATAATGCCTCCAAATCTTCAAAGCATGAACAATGACCGCCAACTCTAGATCATGGACTGGATAATTCTTCTCGTGGATTTTCAGCTGCCTCAAAGCATAGGCTATGACTCTGCCGTCCTGCATCAGTACTGCACCAAGCCCAATACGGGAAGCATCACAATAAACTGTATAAGGCCCTGAACCTGTGGGCAAAACCAATATCGGTGCCGTAGTCAAAGCTGTCTTGAGCTTCTGAAAGCTCTCCTCGCACTCGTCTGACCACCTGAACTGGGCACCCTTCTGGGTCAATCTGGTCATCGGGGTTGCAATAGATGAAAACCCCTCCACGAACCGACGGTAATAGCCTGCTAACCCCTAGAAACTCCGAATCTCGATCGCTGAAATTGGTAGAGGCCAATTCTTGACTGCCTCAATCTTCTTCGGGTCCACCTGAATACCCTTTACTGATACAACATGACCCAGAAATGCAATCGAACTCAACCAGAACTCGCACTTCGAGAACTTAGCTTACAACTAACTATCCTTCAGAGTCTGAAGAACCACTCTGAGTTGCTGCTCGTGCTCCTCCTGGCTGCGGGAGTACACCAGAATATCATCAATAAAAACTATCACGAACAAGTCTAGATAAGGCCTGAACACTCGGTTCATCAACTCCATAAATGCTGTTGGGGCATTGGTCAAGCCGAATGACATGACCAAAAACTCATAATGCCTATACCGAGTGCGAAATGCTGCCTTAGGGACATCAGAAGCCCTAATCCTCAGCTGATCGTAGCTAGATCTCAAGTCTATCTTTGATAACGCCTTTGCACCCTGAAGCTGGTCAAACAAATCATCAATCCTCGGCGGTGGATACTTGTTCTTTATCGTCACCTTGTTCAATTACCGGTAATCAATGAACATCCTCATCGATCCGTCCTTTTTCTTCACAAATAACACTGGCGCACCCCAAGGAGAAACACTAGGCCTGATAAAACCCTTCTCTAGCAAATCCTGCAACTGGTCCTTTAACTCCTTCAACTATGGCGGTGCCATACGATACGAAGGAATAGAAATGGGCTGCGTGCCTGGGGCCAGATCAATACAGAAATCAATATCCCTGTCGGGCGGCATACCCGGCAGGTCTGAAGGAAAAACCTCGGGGAACTCCCGAACAATAGGAATAGAGTCAACAGAAGGAACCTCTGCGTTGGAATCGCGACCGTATGCCAAATAAGCTAAACACCCTTTCTCGACCATGCGTCAAGCCTTTACATATGAAATAACACTATGGGTGGCATGACCTAGGGTCCCTCTCCACTCAAATCGGGGCAAATCCAGCAAAGCCAAGGTCACGGTCTTGGCGTGACAATCCAAGATAGCATGATACAGGGACAACCAATCCATCCCTAATATAACATTGAAATCCACCATGTCTAGAAGCAATAAATCAACACGGGTCTCAAGATACTCAAACACTACCAGACAGGAACGATGAACTCGGTCGACCACTATAGAATGACCCACTGGTGTAGATATATAAATGGGGATACCCAAAGCATCACTAGGCATAGCCAAGTAGGGTGCAAAATAAGATGACACATATGAATACGTATACCCAATGTCAAATAGCACTGAAGCATCCCTATCACAGACCAGAATAGTACCTGTAATAACAACATCTGAAGACTCAGCCTCTGGCCTGGCTGGCAAAGCGTAACACTGCGGCTAGGCCCCACCTCCCTGAACCATATCTCTAGGACGATCGGCTATTGGCTGACCTCTACCTCTGCCGGTCCTAGCTCTACCTCCACGGTCTCTACCTCCACCTCTATGATCCCTACCCCCGCCTCTAGCTGGATGGGCGTGCTGTGGGTCATCTGATGCCAGAATCATAGGGAGAGGACCCAGCTGCTGAGAGCTGCCCGAGGCTCGAGAGAAAAACCTGACAATGTGACCGGGGTCACCACAACCATAACAAGACCTCGGCGGCTGCGACTGCTGGCCCCATCGACCTGAATGTCCTCCCCTGAAGCTCTGAAGTGAGGGTGCACTGATAGGCTGCTGATCTGAATGATGATATTGAGAACCACTACCGCCTGGAGTACCATAAGAAACCTGGAGTGCTGACTGAAAGGGTCTCGGTGAATGACCTCTACCATAAGAATCCCTACCTCCAGACGAGGTACCATTGAACCTACTAGAATGACGATGCCTCTTATCCGACATCTGACCACCTCCCCGTGCGAGGGCCATCTCAACCCAGCGGGCCGCATTGGCCGCCTCCTGAAAGGAAATATCACTAGCAGCTCCCATAGCCATCTGGAGACGGATCGGCTGAATCAACCCATCAATAAATCTCCGAACCCTCTCTTGCTCTATGGGGAGTATCACAATAGCATGGCGTGCCAAATCAATAAACCGAGTCTCGTACTGTGTAACTGTCATGGAGCCTTGCTGGAGGCGCTCAAACTGCCTGCGAAGTGCCTCCCGCTGAGTGATTGGGAGAAACTTTTCCAAAAACAACTCCGCGAACTGGTCCCATGTCAATACTGGAGACCCTGCTGGTCTAGATAGGCAATAATCCCTTCACCAAGTCTTGGCAGATCCTGCAAGCCGGAAGGTGGCAAAATCGACCACATTGGTCTCCACTATACCCATGGTCCTAAGGATCTCATGACAACTGAATAAGAAATCCTGTGGATCCTCTGATGAAGCACCGCTGAAGGTGGTGGTGAAGAGCTTGGAGAACCGATCAAGTCTCCACAAGGCATCCGAAGACATAGCCGCTCCATCGCCGGCCTGGGCTACAATACCTGGCTGAGCTGCCACAGCTGGATGAACTACCGGGACATGTGTCTGGGGAGCTACCTGCTCCGGAGTACGTGTAGCAGGAGTCTGAACCCCTCATCCAGCCTGAGAAGTGGCTGGTGCTACTGGCAACAAACCCGCTCTATTGACATTCTCCATAAAGCCTGCTAATCTGACTAAAGCGTCCTGAAGATCTGGGGTGACCATGACCCCTCCTAGGACCTGAGCTGGGTCCACCGGAGCTACTGGGGCTGGAACCTCCTCATCATAGTCAATATGAGGCTCCACTTCTGGGACTGCTGCCCGGGGTTGAGCTTTGCCCCTGCCTCGACCTCTAGCATGACCTCGGCCTCTGCCCCTCGCAGGAGCTGCTGCTGGGGCCTCGGGCTGCTGCGCGGTAGAATAGGAAGCATGTGTTCTCGCCATCTGCGAAAGAATAGAGTAGAAAGACAATCAGTATTTGAGAAACAGAATCGTATGACGATAAAGAACAAAAGTGAAACTTTTCCTAACTCCGTAGCCTCTGGGGGATAAATACAGACGTCTCCGTACCGATCCCTTAGACTCTACCAAGTTTGTCCGTGAGTAACGAGACCTATGTAACCTAGATCTCTTATACCAACTTTTCACGACCCGAATTCCCCACCACATGGCGCCTACTATCAGATCTAGGCAAGCCAAACATCTAAACAACTTCGGATAACAACACAACAATAATGAAATAACGAGCCTTTAAATAAATACAAAAGTCTTTTAAAACATGGATAACTGAAAACCCAAAATGCGGAAGTTTAATATTTCACTACCCAAGACTGGAACCACTATCTCACGAACCACTAAAGAGTTCTACAAACAAGTCTTAATAGAAAATACATAGTGTCTGTCTCGGTACAATGAAAACAAACAAAAAATATGGAAAGGGACTTCGGCCTGCGAACGCCAGCTAGGCTAACTCGTAAGTCCCTGGACTGAAGTCATCTCCTACTCAATATGCTACTGTTGTGGTCCAAAAGCTGCTCCATACCGTGATCTGTGCAAAAAGAACAGAAGTATAGCATCAGCACAACCGACCCCATTTGATGGTAAGTGTCTGGCCTAACCCCGGCAAAGTAGTGACGAGGCTAGACATGACCACCAAATCAACCTGTGTAGTTCAATATATATATGTGCAATAAAAGGAAGGAATACCGAAAACTAAACAGTTAAAAGGGAAGGGAAACATACTATGGGGGAGTACAATCCGGATATAAAATTCATCAACTTAAGTAAGAAACATGGCACAACAATAATTAACAAAAGCAGGACAATCAACAGTTGCACGGCATCAATCTTCGTGATTTTACTCTCATTCTCACCCAAAGCAATCAAATAGAATGCACGGCATCACCCTTCATGCTTTCCCACACATAACTCTCATTTCATGGCACAGAATGATCCTTCGTGCAATTATAGTCAAATCACCGCACAGAAGGTCCCTTCGTGCATAAATAATCGAAACATGGCACGGAATGACCCTTCGTGCGAATATAATCAGAACATGGCACGGAATGACCCTTCGTGCAAATATAATCAAAACATGGCACGGAATGACCCCTCGTGCAAATATAATCAAAACATGGCATGGAATGACCCTTCATGCAAATAAAATAAAACATGGCACGGAATGACCCTTCGTGCAATATCACTCTTCCTCACCCATACAGAAATCACGACCAAACGGGCGAGTACATATCCCGCCAAGGGAAAACACAATTAAACACCAAAATCCTGTCAAGGAAACAACAACAACAACTTTCGCATCCCGGCAAGGGAGATAATCAATATCATCAAACCATCTTGACAAGGGATTAATCATATCTCTTTCCAAATTCTTTCATTTCTTACTCAATAGTATTCTTATAGTTCGAGCCAACGCTCCAAAGAAGTCGCAATTTTATAACAAATCCTCAAACTCTTCACATTATGTAGAATTCATCAATTTACATAGAAGAATCCCAAAAATATCAGAATAAGCACAAACAAGGACCCACGGTCATGCTAGACACTGGTGTATAGATGCTCGTCACCACGCCTATACACCGTACTCGATCATTTAGCAATTAGCAATTAATAACACTCTAATCATATTCCCTTAAGCCAAAGTTATATCAAACACTTACCTTGGTCCAAAGAATAGCAATCAACTCTCTAATACCGCCTTTCCTTTACAATCCGACTCTGAAACAATGGTATCTAGGCATAATTAATTCACTAGTATTAATAAAGGCTCAACAACATAATCCCATAGCCTAGAAATGAGTTTCCTAGCATTCTTCCAAAAATACCAAAATTCGTCACCGGGCCCACATGGTCCAAACACGAGGCTCGGACCAAAACCTAGTCAGCCATAACCCCACGAGTTCAAGTATATGATTTGTTTTAAGATTCGACCCAAATTGAGGTTGAATCACCCAAAATTTTCAAAACCCTAACTCTACGCAAAAACCCCTAATTTCTACTTTGATTTCATGTTTTAGGGCTAGGAAATTAGTGATTAGTTGAAGAAATTAAGAGGGAATGAAGTTAGGAACACTTACCTATGAAGTTATGGAGGAAGAGGTTCTTCAAACTTGTCTATGGAAGGTGAAGGGGAAGAGCTCATGTGAAAATAATGAAGAAATCCCGTCACTGGTCTGTTTTTGAGCTTTAAAAATCACTGGGCAAAAATGCCCTTCGCGTTTGCGGGCAAGGGGCCGCGTTCGCAAAGGGGTAATTCAACAGAGCATCGCGTTCGCGATGAGGAGGCTGCGAACGCGAAGAGAAAGATTTGGGGGTCCAGGACTTGGTCTATGCAAACGCGAAGGCGATGAAGGGAGCCTTATAAACTACGCGGACGCGAGAAGGCAAGCGCGAACGCGATGAGTAAAATGAAGGCTAAGTCTTCTGTGTCAAAATACTCTACGCGAATGCGATGAAGGATGAAGCTGAAGCTTCGCTAACGCGAGAGGCATAGTACGAACGCAAAGAAGAAAACCACTGAGCACCTATTGCAGATTTTTCTGCAATTCCACTAAGTGCAAAACCACCCCGAACCACCTCCGGATCACTCCCGAGCCCTCGGGGCTCCTAACCAAACACTTACACTAACTCAACAACCTCATACGGATTTAACTGAGCGATCAAATCGCCAAAATAACATCAAAATCATTGAATCAAGCCCCAAATTCATCATTTTCATTTCCAACTTCTTAAACTTCTAACTTTAGATAATTAGGTCTGAAACACGTCAAACGACGTCCGATTTAGACCAAACTTCACAGAAAGCGCTTAACATATATTTAAGACCTGTACCGGTCGTCGGAACCAAAATACAAGCCCGATACCATAGTCCTTTAATCAATTTTCATTTCCATTTTCATTAAAAATTTCAGAAAAATAATTTAACCGAAAAATTCTTTTACTCGGGTTCTAGATCTCGAATTTCGACTCCGGGCACATGCCCGAGCCCCATATTTTTCTACGAACCCTCCGGCACTATCACATCACGGGTCCGGGTCCGGGTCCGGGTCCGGGTCCGTTTACCCAAAACGTTGACCAAAACAACTTTAATCATATTAGTATCAAAATTCTTCAAAGTTTTCACAGAATTTACATATTTCAACATAAAGCCTTTTCGGCTACGCGTTCGGACTGCGCACACAAATCGAGGCAACTATAAGTGAGGTTTTCAAGGCCTTAGAAGCGCGAAAAAAGAGAGAAATCCGGTGATGACCCTTTTGGGTCGTCACGATTCTAAGGACATCCTGACTTAGAGGGTGTTTGGCTAAGCTTAGTCAAACTGGTTTATAAGCACCTTTGGCTTATCTACGCGTTTGGTAAACACTCAGAGTGCTTATAAGCTAAAATCAGCGATAAGTCGTAAGCTGGTCACCCCAACTTATGGCTTTTCAACTTATAAGCACTTTTAGTTTGACCAACACTTTTACTAGTTTATCCTTTAAATTTATTATCTTTTGAAAAAAATTCAATGGTATTTTAGTCATTCTAACAAAAGAATAGTTTATCAACACTTCTTATTATCGGTTTAGCACTTTTATCCAAACACGTAAATGTTTATTTATTAAAAATCAGTTTCAACACTTCAAAAAACTTTTCAGCGCTACAAGCTTATTGGCTATTTACAATCAGCTAATCCAAACGGGCTCTTAGCTCGGGCTTAGCTGATACCTTGACATCAAATATAAATCCTACTTGTTTAATTGCGTCTTCTCGATCGTGATCTTTGTCATGGAGGATTTTTTGTGTCCCAGTACAGCATTCGTCAGCCTACCTGCCAATAAAATGAATTTATCGGAGGAGAAGAATATATAGTAGTCTGCTAGACAATGAATTAAACTCAAATAGTTATACTTAAATGATAACTACAGGTAACAATTTATAAAAACTCGGATTAGTAACCTGAAATACAAGGCAAATTACACGCTACAACATGTTAAGTCAATAATTTTCACACTATTAGCGTATATAAATTAAACCACGTACGTGCTACAATATCATGACAAAGTTTGTTCGCTTTCCTTAAAGACCTCTGGCACTAGCACAAACAAAAGTAATTATAAGATACTAGTTCGGAAGCCTTTGAAGGAGAGTGAACAAATACTGCCATGTCAAGAGTAACACCATAAACCTATATATATATATATATATATATAACACCATAAACCTATATATATATATAGGTTTATGGTGTTATATATATATATATATATATATAGGTTTATGGTGTTACTCTTGACATGGCAGTATTTGTTCACTCTCCTTCAAAGGCTTCCGAACTAGTATCTTATAATTACTTTTGTTTGTGCTAGTGCCAGAGGTCTTTAAGGAAAGCGAACAAACTTTGTCATGATATTGTAGCACGTACGTGGTTTAATTTATATA